>BHFT01022197.1:0-48284 GCA_004320025.1 Laticauda laticaudata
CTTCTTTGTGGCAGCCCCTGAGATATTGGAGCACTGCTATCATGTCACCCCTAGTCCTTCTTTTCATTAGACTAGACGTACCTTATTCCAGAAACTGTTCCTTATATATTTTAGCTTCCAGTCCCCTCAACATCTCTGTTGCTCTTCTCTGCACTCTTTTGTAGAGTCACAACATTTTTTCTATATTGTCGTGATCTGAACTGGATTTCCCACAGAACCTTACTTTTTTCACCATTGAATTTCATTTTGTTAGATGGAGCCCAATGTTCAAGTCTGTCACGATACTTCTGTATCTTCTTAAGCCTGTCTTCTGGAGTGTTGGCCATTCCTGCTAGCTTGGTGTCGTCTGCAAATTTGATGAGTTCCCCATCTATCCCCTCATATGAGCCAGCAGTGTGCTGCAGCTGCCAATAAAGCCAATGCAATCCTAAGCTGCGTCAACAGAGGGATAGTATCAAGATCACGGAAAATATTAGTATTGCTCTATACTGCTTACAAAGTGACTTACAACTAACTAATCCTTGCACGGCCGGCGTTGCAGGATCCCCATGGTGACATGATCAAAATTTGGCAACGGGTGTGTGTGTATGACAATTGCAGCATCCTGTGGTCATGTGATTGACTTTTGTGATGTTTCCAGCTGGCTTCTGGCAAGCAAAATCAATGGAGAAGTCAGATTCTGTTAATGACCACATGATTCACTTGACTGTAGTGACTCGCTTCACAACCATGGCAGAAAAGCTCACAAAAATCAGGTTCAGTGTGGGATTCAAAAGTTTTTACTACCAGCTTTGTGGGTGTGGCATGGTATGTGTGGTATGTCTTGGTGGGCGTGGCTTGGTGGGCATGGCTGGGGAAGGATTCTGCAAAATCCACATTCTCTCCCGACTCCACTAACCTGTTTTCCAGCTCCGTTCTCCTATGCAGGGCAACCAAAGAAGACCCAGCCAATCAACTGGGACTCAATGGGAGGCAGAGANCTCCACTAACCTGTTTTCCAGCTCCGTTCTCCTATGCAGGGCAACCAAAGAAGACCCAGCCAATCAACTGGGACTCAATGGGAGGCAGAGAATAAATGGGGGCAGGCCCAGTCAGAGGCGGGATTTGCCGGTTCTCCAAACTACTCAAAATTTCCATTATTGGTTCTCCAGAACTGGTCAGAACCTGCTGGATACCATCTCTGCGCTACTCTCTTAACAACTGCCTTGCTTAGCAATGGAAATTCTTGTCCCAATTGTGGTCATAAATCAAAGACTAATTGTGCTGAAGCAAAAAAGCTGACAGTCCTGGATTTACAACCACAACTGAGCTCACATTTTCTGTTGTTAAGTGAGCCATTTTGCCTCATTTTACGACCTTTGTTGCCACAGTTGTTAAGAGTGTCACTGCAGTTTGATAAGTAACACATTTGTTGAGTGAATCTGGCTTCCCCCTTCACATTGCTTGTCAGAAGGTCACAAAAGGGATCACATGAACTTGGGACACAGCAACAGTCATAAGTATGAACCAGTTGCCAAGCATCTGAATTTTGATCACATGATCCTGGGAATGCTACAAAGGTCCTAAGTGTGAAAAATGGCCATAAGTCCTTTTTTTCAGTGCCATTGTATCTTTGAATGGTCACTAAATGAATTATTGTAAGTCGAGGACTACCTGTATTGGGAGCAGGGGGATTCCCCAAAGAAGGAGGTTACTTGATCCATCATTTGTTGGAGGAGATGTCGGGAATGGTGCCAAGAAAGCAATGGGACTGTCCCCCAGACATCTCTCATGGCCTTTGATGCTGCGTTCTTCACTATCAGCAGCTATTCTATCTCTCCCCCCACCCAAGTTTACAGAATTCCTAATATATCAGAAAGAGCACCGATGTAGTGCAGACCGATATAGCCTCAGGGCCTTTTCACATTGAATGGCCCTGGGAAATCAGCTTCTTTCTTTGCATAGCATCTTCCAGCAATTGCCTGTCTCTCTTTTCTTCACTGAAGTCCATGCCCAGCTGTGAGAGCAGGTGGGCTAGCTCAAAACAGCCAGATAGCTCCAAATATTAAGATTTTCACCGATGGGCTGCTTTGTCAAGCGTCCCATTGGCATATGCAGCAAAAGGAATTCTATTTTAACCAAGACTATAACTTCATTGATCGATCCATACAGAGGGCACAGAAGAAGTGAAGCTAGCTCTGAGATTTTCACGTGCAAAATAGCATAATTCACTCCCCCTTTCCCCCATTTGGGCCACCCCTTGTCCATTGTCCAGCAACCCAGCACATTCTTCAGAGGGTCCCCATTGTGCAGCTTGTAGTCCCAGGATTTTGTCAGGCTGCAAAGGTAAGGGTGTTAGAATGTAAACACCCAGGCAGTATCATATGCATGAAGAAGTAAAGGTTTGATTATTTCAAATACACTGAAGCAGAAGTGGGCATTTTACTGTGCCTGGTCTACATACTTTTGGCTGTTCCTGCCCAGCTATTGTGAATTGCTTTTATTTTGAAAGCAATTTCTATCTGTCTAAGCGTGTATGTGTGTGTGTGTATGTATATATACCTTCACAACCTCTTTGGTTGGTCCTCTACTACAGTTTCAGTTTCTTATGTGACCCCTTAGGAAAATTAATCGCCCACTCTCCTGCACTGAAGGGACATCCTCCTTGCATTTAGGACTTGGGGTAATTAATTCAATTATCCCTTTGTAAAATAAACAAAAGCAGCACTTTATGTGTAGAGTCATTTCAAGATGTGTAGACTTCAACTCCCAAAATATCCCAGCCAGCAATCAAGAGCATCAGCAAACTTTAGCCAGTTGAAGATGTGTGGACTCCAACTCCCAGAATACCCCAGCCAGCAAAGCTGGCTGAGGTATTCTGGGAGTTGAACTCCACACATCTTCAATTGGCTAAGGTTAAGAAATGCTGATAAGAGACTCTTGGTGGAATAACCAGGTGAAGATTTACTGCACGCATATTTACCCAGGGGTGTCTGCAAAGAATGGTCAAAAAAGTCAAGATGGTGGCTGCAACTGAAGCTCCACCCACATTTATACGTGACCCTTCCGCTTAGTTGAACATGGCAAAGAGAGTCATCCTCTTAAGTGTTTTATCTATCTGCCCCGGGTTGAGATTGGGAGATTTAACATGAGATTTCAACACTCCTCTGCTCTCTTTCCCCAACTATGGGGATGAACCCCAAAGCTTTCCCCGCTGTTTTAATTTTTAAGGGGATGTCCAAAAAGGAAGAATTTGACATTCACAGTGGGTAATCTTTGTCTCTGTAACTGAGCTTAATTTTAATTGAATTTAAATGAAACTAAATTGATGTGTGTAAAAGAAGAGGTAAGGGCTTCAGGTTGTAGCCGCTATATTGACTTTTTGACATCCCCCCTCCCACTACTATTCTTCTATCCCCTTGAAGATGATAATCCAGTCATGATTTTTCAAGGTCAATGGGGATTAATTCATCCCCAACATTTGTAGAACTCTGCCTCCCTGAAATTTCAGGTTGGTTTCCCCTGCCTGACAAATTTATCAAGGACTGTTCAAAAGGCTGAACTGAAGCTGCAAATTTTGGATCTACCAGAACACAAAGAAACACAAAGCAAAGCAGCTGCACATATTTCAGAAATATTTTAAAATTGTATTTCTTTTGCATGGGGCCTGCTTCAGCACAACTCCACCTGCCATTGCTAGCTGTACAGAAGGTAGTTCCTGACTTACGACCATTCAGTGACCATTCAAATTTAGCCACAGCACTGGAAAAAAGTGACTTATGACCGCTTTTCACACTTACAACCGTTGCAGCATTCCCTGTGGTCACAAAATTAAAAATCTGAATGCCTGGCAACTGGCTCACATGTATGATGGTTGCAGTGACCCGGGAGTCATGTGATCAACATTTGCAACCTTCTGACAAGCAAAGTCAACGGGGAAGCCGGATTCACTCAACAACCCTGTAATCACCCTTAACTGCGGTGATTCATTCAACAACAGTGCCTAAAAGGTTGTAAAATGAGCAAACTCACTTAACAACAGAAACTGGGAGCTCAATTGTGGTCGTAAATCAAGGACTACCTGTATGTTTCCAGGAAATACAATTTAGAGTCAAACTTTGCAGGTGAAAGCCAAAGGGAGAGAGATCCTATGCCTCTCTCTTTCTTTTCTTGAGCAGAAAAAAAAATAACTGTTGTTTTAGGGGGTCATTTATTGGGGGCTTCCGTGACCCTCCTTTTTTCCACTTTTTAAAGCCTCCTACAGCATCCCAAGGCACCAAAGAGATTTAAATGCCCAGCCTCACCTGCCCAGCTCTGGTCCCATGAGATAAAAATCCTGCAAAGCCAATTCTCTCCGGGATCCTTCAATCCAATAGTCCTCCTCCAGAGGTTTAGAAGTGAGCATCCTGGAACAGAGAAGGCGGCTCTGCTTCTGCTTTCTTGTCTGTCTTTTTTTTTTCCTCCTCTTCCTCCTCCTCCTCTGATCACATTGCAGATGGAGAAATTAAAAGAAAAAAAGAGCGAGAGATAGAAGGGGCGGGGTAGGCTTTGGAGATGCAATTTGGAGGATTATCCAGGAGGATTCACAATTGCATTGTCTTAAATTTTCTTCTGCTAGAATATAAGGTGGGTGCAGACTAATTGGCAGCTTCACACTGGAAGTGCTGGCATCCAATGTCCTCTCAGCCTCCTTAAAAAGGGGATTTTAAAATCCGGGGGGGGGGGAAGGGGGAGGATTAGCCCTTGCAGGTGCAGATGGCACAGGTTCCTCTCCAGATGTTCACCTATCCTTTTTTTTTTTTTAAATTTATTTATTTCTCAGCAAACAGCTTCCTCCCTCCCTCCTCCTTTTGACACTTGGGGCTGCTTTGGAAAGCCCACCCTGCAGAGTAGGTCAACTTTCCCCCTGCTTCTGTCGAGCCGCAATCCACTGCCTTTCCAGCACAGTCTTCCTGTCCGGAGGATGGCAGCCAGCTGTTTCAAGGGAGGCCTCTCCTTCCTTCCTTCCTTCCTTCCCTCTTTCAGCCCTTGCAGGAAGATGCTGAAGTGCAAAGCTTCGCTGAGAAGTGGGGGATCGTCAGCTCCACTCGGAGGATTCCGTGCGCTCGGCTGCCGCAGCCCGAGAGGAATAATCCTTGTCCAAAGGGAGGATCGTACGAGATCTCGGGATCGGAAGGAGAAAGCAGATGCATCGGGGCCCCGAGGCAAGGAAGGCGGGGCCGTCGGAAGAAGTTTCCCCGGTCATCGCTCAGACTTTCTCCCACCCGAGAGGTTCCCCCATTCTGCCGGGCGATGCTCCTCCGGCCGGCGCAGGCAGCACCGCGCCCGACCGAGACGAGAGAGATCCCGTGACCTCCCTAGAGGGGAGGGAGGGCGGCTTCTTCTGCTCCGCCTTGCCAACCCAGCTCTCTCCTGCCCCCTAACGGATCCTGCTTTTCACGCCAAGGACGAGGGACCGAAGGGCGGCGGCGGGAATTGAGCGCCGTCGAGGAGTTTCACGAAAGGAAGGACGGGGTGCGTGTGTGTGTGTGAGACGTGATAAGGGTGTCACAAGATTTGAGGGGCTGCCGCACAGAAGACGGGGGTTAACCTACTCTCCAAAGCGCCCGAAGGCGGAAGAGGAGAATAGAACATGATGCAAAAGAGAATCGAGAATAGAATGAAGAATAGAATAGAACAGAGAATAGAAGATATTAGAATGCAGAATACAATGCATAATAGAACAGAGATCAGAATGCAGAATAGAATAGAACAGAAAATATGGAATGGAATAGCATAGCATAGCATAGAATAGCATGGAATAGAATAGAAAATATGGAATGGAATGGAATAGCATAGCATAGCATAGAATAGCATGGAATAGAATAGAAAATATGGAATGGAATGGAATAGCATAGCATGGAATAGAATAGAATAGAAAATATGGAATGGAATAGCATAGCATAGCATAGCATAGAATAGAACGGAATAGAGATTAGAATGCAGAACAGAACAAAACATGTAGAATGTAGAATGGAACAGAACAGAACAGAACAGAATGAATAGGACAAGAAGCAATGAATGGAAACTAATCAAGGAGAGAACCAACCTAGACCTCAGGAGAAATTTCCCGATGGAACAATTAATCAGTGCAACTGCTTGCCTTCAGAAATTATGGGTGCTCCCTCACTAGAGGTTTTTAAGAAGAGATTGGACAGCCAATTCTCTGAAATGCTATAGGATCTCCTACTTGAGCAGGGGGTTGGACCAGAAGTCCTCTAAGTTCCCTTCCAACTCTTATTCTCCTCTTTTGACCATTTGATGCTGCAAGCAAGACCTGGAGAGGAGCAATTTCGCAGGCGCTGGCATTGCAAAGTTTTCTGCTCCAGTTTGGCATTAAATAGCCCCACTCCTGTACTGCTTATCTGACCCTATTTGGAGTCAGTCCCAGGTCACTGGCTCCTGTTGAACAAAAAGGCACCTCCCCAACGAAGGTCAGAAAAGTCAAGATGGCAATGATGGCCGTTATCTTGACTTTTTGGATTGCCCCTTCCCTGAGACGGGCCTGTTTACTATAAATTCTAAACTATAAAATCCTTTGAGGCTGACCTTTCAAGATGTCAGCATAAGAAGAAAACTATAACATTGATGCCAGAATATCTAGGATAACATCAGCCTGTTTCAGCTCCTGGGCTGGGAATGACACAAAAGGAACGTCAAAGAGACATGGCTGAAAAAGGAGGCTTCCTTTTTAAAAATTTCTGCCAGTTTTTTATACATAGACAAAACAAACTCATCGGAGGACATTTCTATTATAGGCTGTGGGTTCAAAAAATAGATGCCTGAAAAGGAGACTGCGAGTTCTAGTCCCACTTTTTAGGTACAAAAGATGGCTGGGTGACTTTGATTCAATCACCAGGATTCTGTGAGTTCTAGTCCTGCCTTAGGCATGAAAGCCAACTGGGTGACTTTGAGCCAATCCCTCTCTTTCAACCCAACCCACCTCACAGGGCTGTTATTGTGGAGAAAATAGGAGGAGAAAGAACATTATTATTCATTGCTTTGAGTTAATTATAAACATAACCAAGGTGGGATATACATAAATAAATAAAATACTTGCATAAAAAAGTATTTTACTGGGGGAAGTTATGAACAATACCGCATCTCTGAAATCAGGTTATGTAAAATGGGGTGATCCAGTCACAGAAATGGGACTAAGAAATGGGATCCTGAACCATTTCCTATTCTGGTGAATAAACTTCTGGAACTGCAGGAATCACCTCCCCCACCACACCCCAGAAACCCTTGGATTGGCACATAATCCGACTGTTCCATTGTCAGATTGCCTTATTTTTCTCATCTCTACTATTAAGAAAAATGCAACATTCATTTTTCTATGAAGTTCTTACTCATTCTCAAGCAAACAATATAAATCTGATTTCAGGTCTGGAAAAATGAGACAGCAAGCAAAGTCAAAAGGGCTTTGATCTAAACATGGAACCTCGGCTTCCACGAAAACCTTGAAAATCTCAACCTTGTCCAGTACGGCTCTCAGGTAGCTGGGTGAGAGGACACGAGAGGGAAGAAGAAGGAGGGTGCGTGGATGGAAAGACGGATGAAGTGATGGGTGACTAGATAAGAGATAGACAGACAGATGGAGAGAGGATTGGTAGATTGATAATGTGAGAAAATGGGATTGCTAAAGAATGGAGGGAGGGAGGATAGAAATAGAGAGGATGGACAGATTGATGAATAGATGACAGATAAGTGAAAATATAGATGATAGATAGACAGACAGACATAGACAGATACGATAAATAAATAGATAAACAGACAGACAGACGGGTGGGATTCTACAGGTTCGCACCTATTCGCTAGAACCGGCTGTTAACATTCTAAGCAGTTCGGAGAACCGGTTGTTTGAAGAAATTACTGGCCTAATCCTGTAAGGAAGGCAGGAAGGAAACATTCTGGTGTTGCTTACAGAAACTGCCTTATTACATTCTTGGCAGGACTAGACTTCCTGTCTCAGGAACTTCTCTGGAGTTTTGTTTTTTCCTCCTTTGCTNATAGATAGATAGATAGATAGATAGATAGATAGATAGATAGATAGATAGATAGATAGATAGATAGATAGACAGACAGACAGACAGACAGACATATAAATAGATAGATGGACAGACAAACAGATATAGATAGAAAGAAAAGAAAGAAAGAAAGAAAGAAAGAAAGAAGAAAGAAAGAAAGAAAGAAAAAAAGAAAGAAAGAAAGAAAGATCCGGCAGTAGCAGAGATAAGGTGACATGGCCAGCTGACTTGCTGCGAAGCATATTTGGAGCTGACGGGCTCTGAATAACTTGGAGCCCAACATATAGACAGATATGATAGATAGATAGATACCAGTGGTGGGATTCAAATATTTTTACTACTGGTTCTGTGGGCGTGGCTTCATACCGGTGTGGCATGGTGGGCATGGCAGGGGAAAGATATTGCAAAATCTTCATTCCTAGCCCACTCCAGGGGTAGGTTACTGCAAAATCCCATTCTCTCCTCACCCCATTAACCTGCTTTCTAGTTCCATTCTCCTGTACAGGGCAACAAAAGAAGACCCAGCCAATCAGCTGGGACTCAGGAGGCAGAGAATAGATGGGGGCAGGGCCAGGCAGAAGTGGGATTTGCCGGTCTCAAACTAATCAAACATTTCCACTACCTGGTCTTCTCAAGAACTTGTCAGAACCTCTGAAATACACACTCTGGAATAGTGAAATAAAACAGATACAAGCTGATAAGATAGATAGATAAGATAGATAGATAAAGATAGATAGATAAGATAGATAGATAGATAGATAATAGAAGACAGACAGAACAGACAGACAGACAGACAGAGAGACAGATACTGTTTTCTCACAAATAAGGCTGGGTCTCTATTTTTTTTGAGCCCCCAAAACGGCTTGGACATCTTTGGGGGACTTAATTTCCTCCCCAACATGCACCCAACTAGAGCGCCGATGGAAGTGCACTCACCTCTCCACAAGGCTGCTTCTATCGGTATGGAAGCTCCCCGAAGGCAGAGTCACCAGCCGCTTCTATCGGCCGTAGAAGCGGTGCATGGAGGTGGTGCGCATGGGGCGCTGTAGTGGGGGTGTGCTGGGGGAGGAAATTCTATCGGTGTAGAAGCACCCTACGGCGACGCGCCAAACAGACTCCTTTGCCACGAAGCCATTTCTATCGGCCGATGGAAGCTCCCGAAGGCAGAGTCACAGCTGCTTCAGGGCGAGGCGTTGCTGCCCGCGAAGTGTTCCTGACAGACTGCCCACATGCACTCCCCTCACCATGAAGCCACTTCTACCGGCCGATAGAAGTAGCTAGTGACTCTGCCTCTGGGAACTTCCATCGGCCAATAGAAATGGCCTCATGGCGAGGGGAGTGCACATGGGGCGCTCCTTTCAGGAGCACTTCGCTGGCAGCAACGCCTCACCCTGAAGCGGCTGTGACTCTGCTTCGGGGAGCCTTCATCGCCGAATAAAAGCTTCGTGGTGAGGGACTGCGCATGGGCGCTCACCCCGAGCTGCTTCTCCCGGCTGATAAAAGTGGCTGGTGACTCTGCCTTCGGGAGCTTCATTGGCGGAAGTTTCTCGTAGTAGATGGGGAATTCTAGCCTAGGCTACCTGCAGGCGCTCCTAAAGGCAAGTTTTCTCCCTCCCCTCCCCTCCATTTCTCTTCACCTCATGTAGTTTTAACGAAGGATGTGAGAAGTAGGATGTGAGAAACGCATGGATTAAATAGGCTAACTTTTGGGAGGGCTTAATTTCACCTCATGCCTAAAATAATGCTGGGCCTTCCTATTGATGGAGGCTGTATTGTTGGAGAAACATGGTAGATAGATTGAAGATAGATATAGTAGATAGATGATAGTAGATAGATAGATAGATAGATAGATAGATAGATAGATAGATAGATAAGGAAGACGAAACAACGACAGCCAGACAAGACACAGACAGACAGACAGACAGACTGACTGACTGACTGACTGACTGACTAGATAGGTGGATGGATGGATGGATGAGAGAGGGGAGGGGAAACTACTTAAAATTTCTGCTCCCGGTGCTCCAGAATTGGTCAGAACCTGCTGAATATCACCTCTGTTGCCCGGCTACCGCTGTGGCAGCCCTGAAGACTCCCATTAAAGATGGCTCCAGGACTGATACAAGAATTTATCTGTTGTCTATTATTTGTCTAAGCAAATAAAGACGTGAACATTGGTTGGATGGCTCTATGTCATTCTTGACCTTCACCTGACATGGATCAGTGATGAAAGTATGAGTAGATTGATGAATCAGTGGATAGACAGATAGGTGGACAGACAGATTGATGGGTGGATGTGGATAGTGGGCGGATATATAAATGGATGAATGGTTTGGTAGACAGGTAGAATGGTGGAGGTAGATGAATGGATTGATGGATAGGTAGATTGATGTTCGGTGGATAGGGCATTAATAAAAGAAGTTAAGAATATATTGATATATAATGCAAAACAAGGCAAAAAACAGTTCTATTAGATTTATTTGTGGTGCTATCTTGGTCCCGCTTGGAAAGTTAAGTTAAACTTTAAGAACTTCCCCGATTAGTTTTCTGTTGTGTGGATGTTTTGTGTCGCCATTTTGTGAACAGATGAGTATCTTGTGACAGCCATTTTGTGAGCATTCCCATCACATTCTCTCAGAATTCAAAGGTGTCTCTGGTTCAACAAAAGGCCTACCATTACTTAAAGGTGACTAAGAAATAAAGTCAAAGTTATGTTTATACGATAGCAAGGAAATTATATCAAAACATAATGGAAGGGTGTCTCCTCAAAACAGGCCATGGTTAGAGCTTTTTGAAAGTAGCAACTAAATAGGATTTAGCATCTAAGGAAGGTTTCCTGAAAGCCCATGAAGACTAGAGTCTGTATTTCTCAGTTTTGGTAATTTTCAGATGTGTGGACTTCAACCCCCAGAATTCCCCAGGCTGAGGAATCCTGGGAGTTGAAGTCCATACATGTCGTGGTTCACTGGCAGCCTGTGCAGATGGCAGCAGAATCAGACAGTGGGAAAGAACATGGGCCAGTCTGGGAGTCTGGGGAGGACTCCGCTAGGGTCCTGCCTCCTATACAGAGACGGGGCCAGGATCATATGGGAGTGGGCCCAGTGCTGACTCCGGAGCCTCCAGAATCTGGCGACAGCGAGGCAGAGGAACAAGGGGTGCTTGTTCCCAGTGTGCTTATGCACAGAGTTGCCAGAAGGCAAGAGCAGCTAAGATAAAAGGGGCAACTTGGGCGTAAGCCTTGGGGGTGATTGGCCTTCCCCTAAGGTAGAAAGGAAGTGCAAAGGTAAGAAAACCTTTGCAGAAAGCAAAGTTGTTCGCTCTGATTGGTTTGGATTCTGAAAGCTCCATGGCAAATTTATTCTCCGTTTGGTTTTGGAAAGGCTAATTGGGACTTTAGTCATTGGCAGCACTTTTTATCAGACGTTTTGCGAAGAACTTTGGCAGACATCCCTGGGACTAATTATAACCGATTAAGACTCATTCTGGGCTGTGAATGACGATAATTCACAGCCATTGAACTAAAATAAAAGAGTTTTGGATTTTATATGTGTTTGTTGGTGTCTCAAGAACAGTACATATGAAAGTTGCCAAACTGAGAAACACTGATCTAAATTACTTAATGTTATTATAAGTTCAGCATCTTCTCTATGGTGAAGCACAAGAGGCCTCTCTTCCCAAGGACTGGGGATTCTATAGGCTTCTGGTGGTTACTAAACTACAACTCCCAGCATGCCTCAACCATGTAATAATAGCCTGCTGCTATTGCAGGCTCTAACCACAAACTGGGGCTGTTGCTTTCTTTTTAAGCAACTCTGCAGCTTTTGGTAGACCAGTAGAATTTAGTTGGGTTAATGTATGATTTATAGCTGGCTTTATTAGCAGCAAACAGTGAAGAAGCAGCATAATAAAAACATGCATCTTTTAAAAAATAAAACTGTAGAAATTGAAAACATAGGAGACACCATTAACCTTTCAAAGCTGCCCTTGTTAGAAAAAGAGCAACGCAAATCAGTATTGAAATAGTGCCTTCTAACCTGGCTTTACATAAATAAACGAACAGTCTGACCTCCAGAGGCTTGGAGATCTCTCTGAGGTGGGCAAGGTATTAATTCAGCTTTTTCAGGATGCTATAATTTTATTCAGTTCATTGTTTTTGAAGCGATATGCAAACCAAAATGCAGTTATATGTTCCTTTTATGCACTTGTAATTTTGATCCACAGTTTGCCATTGTTTTTAAAAAATAAAAGACATATAAAATAATATACTCAGTCACTCTGATTAAAAAAAAATCCATCTTTCCTGAAATGCATAAGTAAAAATCAGTGCATATTAATTTTCTAGTTTTTTTAAAAAAATTATGAAATGGAAGAAAATAATCTTAAGGTTGTAAAAATGAGAAACGGACAAGGCTCATTTGCACGTACTGAGCGTGAACAAACCAGTAATTATCACTGTAGTACAAATTTCACTGTAGGAAGATGACACGAATCATTTGATGACTTTGTTTTGCTAATTGTATGCTAAATGCTGTTCATTTTCTGTAGTCCCATTTACAACATTAATTAAAATGCATTTTGAAAACCGAATGGTAATTAAGCGGTCAAAAAGGCACAGAGACTAAACCGTGCAATGTGATAAATGCCTAATATGAAATAGACTCTATCCAAATCACTCGTGGATTTATTCCTACATCAGGACAAGAAGTTTGCAGCCTAAATTCCAAACATGAGCAATTTTGAAGACAAAGGGTGTCAGAAGAATAATTTGGGGTTCGTACTTGAGACAGTGCTGCATAAGAATAAATAAAAATGAAATCCAGACAGTTGCAAGGAAAGAAAAATATTTATTCCTAAAAGCAAGACGGCTTGCATTTAGGGGCAGGCTGCAGAAAAATGGGGTGCATCCACAGATTTTTATGGGGGAAGTTTGTCTGGAATGTCACATGCTAATTCTAGGGTGATGCTTGAGGGGCATCTATGTAGGTATGTTTATTCTTGTGAACATGCAGATCCTCTGGGAGACATAATTTAATTAACTCTGCTGCAGACCTTATTCTTCGATATGAGGATTAGGTCTGAGTAACTTATTTGGGGGACTTTGAGAAAGGGATTTTCCCCTGTTTGTTATTTTTTACTTGATTAGTTTAGTCTCATTCTGACCGTCAATTATCTAGTGGAGTCGCTGATTCTCAGATCATTGTGGATTCCGATAGTATTCCGAAAATATAATATCAAAATATATTTTACTGTCTATACTGTTTCCATCTTCCCTTATTAAGGGAAGATGGAAACAGTATAGACAGTAAAATATAATTTATATAAAACTTCTCACAAGGGGATCTCTTAAAAGCATTATCTAGCGTAGTGTTTCTCAAGCTTAGCATCTTTTAGATACAATATGTGGATTTCAATTTCCAGAAGTTCCCAGCTAGTAAAAGCAAAGATCTGTGAACAATTGGGCCCCAATTGGGTCCTGAAACTGTTGCCCATACTCAACATCCGGGACTCCCCGCATAGAGATGCTGGAAGAAACTTTGTGCCTCACAAATTGTGCACTGGTAGAAAAGGGACTTCTCTGCCTTGACTTATAATCATTCATTTAGTGACCATTGGAAGTTACATCAGCATTGAAAAAAGTGACTCTTGACCATTTGTCACACTTATAACAGTTGCAGCATCCCTGTGGTCACATGACCAAAACTGGGACATTTGGTAAATGGCATGTACTGAATTTATGATGGTTGCAGTGTCCTGGGGTCATGTGATCACGTTATGCAACTTTCCGACAAGCACAATCAATAAGGAAGCCAGATTCACTTAACAACTGTGTTACTAACTTAACAACTGCAGTGATTCACTTAACAATTGTGGCCAGAAAGGTCATAAAACAGAGCAAGACTCACTGAACAACTGTCTCACTCAGCAATGGATATTTTGGGCTCAGTTCTGAAAATATGTTGAGAACTATCTATGCATGGTGCTGAGAAGGAGGAAGAGGAGGATGAGGAGGAGAAGGAGGGGAAGATGGAGGAGGAGAAGGAAAAAGAGGAGGAGGAGGAGGAAATTGATTTGACTCTTATTGACTTTATGGTTCCAATCATTTTCCTGCCAATGAGATAACAGTGATTTGTCTCTGTGTCTTTCAGGATCTTTTATTGACTTCCTAGTCTAGTCTAGTCTGCAATCCTGAAATTTCTAAGTGGTTTTGTTTCCAAATATTAATCAAGCTTGACCCACCCAGCCAACATTGTTTAGGTGCTGTTAGCTGGACAACCAATGAAGGCAGACTTAATCTGAAGCAGCGTTCCTCAATGCTGGGAGCTTTCAGATGTGTGGATCAACTCCAGAATTCCTTGCTGGCTGGGAAATTCTGGGAGTTGAAGTCGGTACATCTGAAAGTTACCAGTGTTGAGTAACACTGCTTTAAAGGACCAAGAGGAACATTAAAAGGTCTATGGGACTTTTCTAGAGTTTCTCCTGGCTTGTTCCTTCAAGGAAATAGAAGAAATACCACGGTGACATTGCATGCATCACAACTTTGTCACACAAGGGATGTGTGATGACATCATGACCTTCAAGTGCTTTATTTATTTACTTAGATAGCCACAACAGGGAATCAGGGGAGGGGTCACACAATAGATTCAAATAAAATCTAATATATCAGATAAAAACCATAATGATAGAAAATAGCATATGCTTGGGTCCAAAATTCTACTCCATTTCAAACAATCCAGAACAAATAAATAAATCCATCCATAGGGTTGCTTAAAATTCCCAGCCCAAATGCCTGAGGAAACATCCAAATTTTCACGGTCTTATGAACAACCAAAAGGACTGGACCTCACTTGTCCCTCCCATTTTGGAGTTCGAAGGCTGAAGTTTGTACAAGAAGTCTGGGAAGAAAAAACAAGTGTTTTTCAAACTTGGCTGCTTTAATTTAAGATGGGTGAATTTCAACTCCCAGAATTCCCCAGCCAGCAAGGAAGACCACACTTGGAATACAGCATCCAGTTCTGGTTGTGACAATATAAGAAAGATGTTGAGCCTCTTGAAAAAAAAGTGCAGAGAAGATCAAGAAGAATGATTGGGGGCTGGACACACAAAGAACGGATGCAGGGTATGTCTACTCTAATGAAAAGAAGGACTAGGGGAGGCATGATAGGAGTGTTCCAATATTTGAGGGGCCCCTACAAAGATGAGGAGATCAAACTATTTTCCAAAGCACCAAAAGGCAATACGAGAAACAATGGAAACTAACCAAGGAGAGAAGCAACCTAGAACTACAGAGAAATTTCCTAACAGTAAGAGCAGTCAATCAAAGGAACAATTTACTTTGAGAAATTGTGTGTGCTCCATCACTGGAGGTTTTCAAAACAAGACTGGACAATCATTTATCTTAAATGGTATAGGGTCTCCTGCTCGAGCAGAGGGTTGGACTGGAAGACCTCTGAGGTCCCTTCCAACCCTATGTTCTATCTTAAAGCCACCAAGTTTGAGAAATAGTATCTTAAATGGTACAGCACGATTAGCACCAAGTTAATCATGGACTCTGCTAGAGCTGGTCACCAAACCTTGCACATGTTTTAACCCGTCACTGTTCAGCTTTTCCGAGTTTCTGACACGGCTCTTAATCAGGCTACGTCTCGTGTTCGGGAAAACTCCGTTGGCAAAGGCAGACTTTCAAAAGCTGTCTCCTTCCGAGATCTTCAAGAGGCTGTTAGAATTCTCTGCCCACCCAAGGCAGATGCTTCCAAAGGCAGACAATGTCATCACACTAGCAGAGAATTCTAATAATGCTGGATCTCTTGTACCTACAAGGCAGGGAGTTACTGATCCAGCAGGGGCAACGCATGAAGTCGTGGCCTGCCACGGTTTTCTCTGATAGAATTCTGGATATTGAATATGCAAAATGTGCATTAATGGGATTTTAATAACACGCTCCATTTCTTCTGCCTGGTTAGTGAGGAATCAAGGGAGAAATTTGCACTCTCTTTCCTCCCCCCACCCCTCCTTCCGCCACTCTGCCGGGTTGCAATTCCCTCTGAATTTTGCACAGACCAAAACTTAAAAGCAGCTGGTCCACATCAGAGATTCTGGCCGTCCGAGTAGTCCCACTGGATTATCCCAACTGTCAAATGTCACCCCAACGGGCTTAAAGTTTACATCTCTGGCTTGGCTGATGCATGTCTTCTGCAGATCTGGAAATTCGAATCCGGCTTTCTTGATATGTTGTTCTCCCAAGAAGGAAGGATTATTTGGCTGGAGATGACACCAACTTGGCAATGGGCCACCAACATTCACTGAACTGTGCTAAGCGATGTGTGCGAGGAGAGAGAGCTTTTTCTGAAAAAAAAATTGGCTTGGAAGGGCGATGGAGAGTAATTCATTCTCCTCCAAAAGGCACCATGTTTTGAGACCGGCAGTTGGTCTTGAGAATGTCTGCAGAAGGAAACAAATGTGGTGGAATTGTAACAAGAAGAAGGTTCCTCTGTTGAGTAACTGGGTTGGACTGATAGAAGAGAATATTGGTAGCTCAAGGTTGAATCGTGAAACCCTTGGTGCTCTCTGAGCTTGGTTGTTTCCTTGCAGACATTTCATTACCCAACTAGGTTACATCATCATTGCTAGTAAGGAGCTAGGGTTCGCTCTCGTTGTATATACCAACAGCGTGTTCTGTCGGTGGTGGCTGGAGTGGACTTGATGTTCCTAGTTTGGAGTATTGCTTACTGTTAGCTTGTTTTGTCTGAGTTGGTTGTTTCTTCATTGTTTGCCTCTAGATTGTTGATCTGGTGCCAATCTTGGTGTTAAACTCTGCTCATCCGGGTGCTGATTGCTGGTGAAATGATGTTTTGGTCTTTTTGTTTCGTTTTGGCTTTTTGATTGTCTCTCTTTTGAATGATATATATATAACTTGATTCTGTATCTTTGTGTGCTGGTTGATAGTTTATTTGTCTGAGTGCCAGGCTTTCAGGAATTCTCCAGCATTGTTGGACATGGCTTCCCAGTTGAAACTATGGTTGTCCATGTATTAGAACTGGACCATGTCAAGAACAGAAAACTAGAACAGAAAACTAGGACTACGGATTGTGGCTGTATTATGAGGCACTAGATCTTTGACTTAGAACATTGATCTCTGGGAAGAATGGCTGCCTAGGGCACAATCAGATAAGAATGGACATAGCCAACAGCTGCATAATGGGCAGGAAAACAAAGTTAGAATTCTCCTAACACCTCAGACTCGAAAAGTGATGGAGGGAGACTTTTGAGACTTACAAAACTGATGTCAGCCTTTCCAAGTAGATCAGAAAGGAGATGTGACCAGATGAGCTAAGTTAATAAAGTCTTGCAAGTTTGATAGTACAAATCTCCCACCATCTCTTTTATAGCCAGAGAAGTTGGGGTATGTGTGTGTGCGTTTCCTTTCTAAGTCTTCTTCTGTGCTCATAATGTGGAGCTCTCTGGTTGGTCCCTAGGCAGCATCTGTTCTCCCCATCCTGCCTCCCAAGATACCATTCCCACATACCACGACACTATTTCCCAGAAGTGTAAGATGGTGGAGGAGATACAGTACAATCAGACTTGCAAGATGCTATTATTAGACCCAATCTTTAAAAAGACAAATTCCTTCTGTGTTCAATCAAACTTGGCTGATAAAGAATTCTATTTCGTTCCATCCTGTTCCATTCCATTCCAGTCGTTTTCGTCTTCTTGTGGAATGGATTTCTTGATCTCGTACATCTAGTGAAGTTGACACCACCCAGTAAGAGCCAGTAGGGTCAACTTCTAATGTCTCCTTAGTCAGAAATTGACACGTCATTTCCACCCTGCCTCACTCCTCTAGAGTAGAGATCCCTAACATAGACTCTGTCTGATCTTCAAGTCTGCAAAGATTTGGCTAACTCACCAAGCCTCAGTAGGTGAGCTACCAGAATATTCCTTTTGGATAAGAAATCAGTTTTAAATATATTTAAGTGCGATTTTTGGAACAGCTGATTTGTAAGCTATATAGTAATATTTGGGTTTTAATTTGGGTTATGATATTTTTTAATCCAAATTATATGTACCTGATCAGCTACACACCTCTCAGCTGGATTGAACAGAGCAGCCTAGAAGCTCTGCAAATAAACAAAAAACTATCTCCTGAATCTCTAGCTTGGTTCTGGCTATTCAACCCTTCCCACTAAGGAAGAGAGTTAGGCTGATCATCCTAACTCTGCAGTACTATTATTTCTATTACTAATGTTAACCATTTGCACTAATATCTGACTCAATGTAGTATTGGGTGATCCTCAACTTGTGACACAATTGAGGCCAGTATTTCTCCTGTAAGACCCCAATTTTACAATAATTTTTACAGAGGTTGTTAAATGAGTTAAGCAAATTGCATGCTTATTAAGCAAATCCAACTTTCCCAATGGGTGTTTTTTTGGATTTTTTTGGCCAGAAATCAAGAAAAGAGGTTGCAAATCATGACTGTATGAGCACAGGATACTGCAACTGATTAAGTATGAGCTGGTTACCAAATTGTGATTATTTGATTATGGGGGAGGGGGACAGTGACAGTCATAAATGTGAGTATAGGGTTTAAGTCACCTTTTTCAAGGCTGCTATGCAGTGGTGGGATTCAAAAAATTTGTTACTACCGGTTCTGTGGGCATTGCTTGGTGGGTGTGGCATTGCTTGGTGGGCGTGGTGTTGCTTGGTGGGTGTGGCATTGCTTGGTGGGCATGGTGTTGCTTGGTGGGCTGGCAGGGGAAGGATACTGCAAAATCCCATTCCCTCCCCACCCCACTAACCTTCTTTCCAGCTCCGTTCTCCTGTGCAGGGCAACCAAAGAAGATCCAGCCAATCAGCTGGGACTCAGGAGGCAGAGAATAGATGGGGGCGGGGCCAGTCAGAGGAGGTATTTGCCGGTTCTCCAAACTCCTCAAAATTTCCACTACCGGTTCTCCAGAACTGGTCAGAACCTGCTGAAGATCACCTCTGCTGCCATGACTTTGAGCCATGGTTGGATAGTTGTAACTTTGAGCCCAAAATATGTGTTGCTGAGTGACACAGTTGTAAAGTGAATTTTGCCCCATTTTACAACCTTTCTTGCCACCACTTCAATTAAGTGAACCACTGCAGTGGTTAAGTTAGTAACATGGTTGTAAAGTAAATCTGGCTTCCCATTGACTTTCCTTATCAGAAGGTCGCAAAAGGGGATCTTGTGACTCCGGGATACTGCGACCTTCATGAATATAAGCCAGTTGCCTTTGATCGTATGATCATGGGGATGCTACAGTGGTCGTAAGTGTGAAAAAAGGTAATGTTGCTTTTTTCAGTGCTGTTGTAACTTTGAATAGTTACTAAATGAGAGATTATAAGTCGAGGGCTAACTTTACTGTCTCTGATTGATGTCTTTCAGCACTGAATCATGCCTCTGTCTGTTGTATCTCCCCAGCTCTTGTAATTCTTCCCCGGCTCCTAGTTTTCATCCTTCATAACTGTCTGTGATCCATTGCTCTTCAGTCTTGGACTCAGTTCTCCTGAAGTTGTTTTAGTCTTTGGTCTCTCCTATGTTTCTCACCTTCTCTCCAATATCTGGCGTGACTCTCAGAAGAGACTCAAAGCTTGGCGGTTTCTGAGCAAGCAGGAATGCTAGTTCAGAATTTATACCCAGTCAGATTAGACTTCTTCATACTCTCTTGCAACATTCCCCTTGTGGAAGAAGGCGCTTCTGTATCCTCTTCTCTCTAGCCTTTGGACTGTCAGTAAAAGACAGCTGCTTGTTTACATCTTCTGCCCCCCTACTCAGATCAGTATGAAGCTGGGATCTTCAGCATCTGATGGAGTCCAAACGACTCCTGTCTCCTGGGTCCGTGTCCAATGAAACCCAGGGCATTGTGCACAGCTCTCTCTCCTCCTGTATTTCCTTACCATCCCATCTTATGAAAGTGGAGACGTTTAGGGTTGCTACCCGATGGCCTTCAACCTGAGTGTCTCTGCTTCTGTCAGGCACGAACAATCAGATCCACATGTGAAGAGTTCAACTAGCTATTTTATTGCTCAAGCCTATGTAATATATCGATCAAATATAGTGATCAAACCGGTCAGTCCCAGAGGAGATCAACCCTGAATGCTCTTTAGAAGGCCAGATCCTGAAGATGAAACTCAAAGACTTTGGCCACCTAATGAGAGGGAAGGACTCCCTGGAGAAGAGGCTCATGCTGGGAATGATGGAGGGCAAAAGAAGAACAGGACAACAAAGAATGAGGTGGCTGGATGGAGTCAACAAAGCAGTAGGTGAGAGCTTAAATGAACTCCAAAAGATGGTAGAGGACAGGAAGGCCTGGAGGAACATTGTCCATGTGGTTGCAACTAACAACAACATATAATATAGGAATCATCTCAGACTGGCGGTTTGTACTTAGGTGAAACAAAGTGGCATTTAAGAGCAAAATGTTAGGTTTTGCTTCTTATGCTCATATAGAGATTCTAGACGAATTGCGTATTTGACTCCTTCCCCTGTCTGAGCCAATTTCTCTCTGTCAGTTTTTTCACCGCTAGTCGCTTGGACTGAGTGGGAGGAATTGAACTAGACCCATTCCTCTTCAGTTGCTGAATGGGGATCAGAACCTGGGGGTCTTCCCCTCCAGTCCACCTTTCCCATTGGACTGCAGTGATTTTGGCTGTGTCCCTGTAATGCCCATTGATAGCTCAGATCATTCTGACTATCCAGGGTCTCCATCTTCATCCAAACACATTTTTGGGGAGGCAATGGGATCTCTATCAGCTTCAACAGCCAAGAACTTCTTGTGCCCTGTTTACTTCTAGAATATAATTCTGGCAATTTTTTAAAAGTAAACTGGGATTCTGGAGGAGTGAATCACTTATGATAAGCCAAATTATCAAGGAGAGATCCAATCTAGAACGAAGGAGAAATTTCCTGACAAGAGAACAATTAATCAAAAGAACAACTTGCTTCCAGACATTGTGGGTGTTTCATCACTGAAGGTTTTCAAGAACAGACTGGACAGCCATAGGAACTTCTGCTTGATCAGGGGGTTGGACTAGAAGACTACCAAGGTCCCTTCAAACTCTGTTATTCTGTATTCTGAATCATACTTGTTAATCAAATCCAGTTTCCCCCATTGACTTTGTTTGTCAGAAGCTCAGTTGGGACAGCTACAAATGGCAATCACATGACCCCCCAGAAACTGCAACTGGAGTAAATACTATACATGCGGGTTGCCAAGCGCCTGAATTTTGATTGTGTAACCATTGAGATCCTGCAATGGTCTTAAGTGTGAGCACCAATTGAAAGTAACTTTTTTCATTGGTGTTGTAACTTTGAATGGTCGCTAAATGAATGATTGTAAACTGAGGACTACCTGTAGATACACTGGTGCGACCAGCATTTCTAACCAGCTTGAAATCCAGGCCATTCTAGCAGTTCTTGCTGTGTATTACAGGCCTAAAATATCTGGAGGATGACAAGTTCTGTGGAAAGTTGTCCTAAATATATAAAAAGGAGACACGCTGTAGGTCAGTTGTTCTTGTCCCACTATGCTGGAATATCTGAGCATACAAAAATATGGGAGTGGAGAAGGTCAAGAATATTTAGGAATGACCTATAAAATGCTTGCTCCTAATGGAGGAGAAAAAAATTAGTAGAAAGAGAAATTGAGGCGAAAGATGGAGGGAGGGAGAATGGGGAGAAAAACAATCACTTTCTTGTTTGCAAACCAAGCCAGCTGTGTCCTCTGTTTAAACATATTTATCTATTTTTTGTGGATAAAACAGCAAGCTTGGAGGTGGCCAAGATGAAACGGAAAAACAGTCATTATCCTTGACCATCTCTCTCTTTCTTTCTCCCTCTCTGGAACATAACAGGACAGCAGAAGGACATGAGATAAAGTCAATGTATTCTACTTGCCTAACAAGAAAACAAGAAAAAAGAAAAGAGGGCCACTCCGTTTGAAAGGAGTCACTGCCAGCGAGAAAACACTGAGAAAGGCTGGCATCGTTACAGAGAGGAGAAAAATATTCTGCATTTCCTAAGGCGCCTGGCTGTTGAGAGGGTTTCTCTCTCTGTGTGTGTGCATGTGTTGTATGTGATCCAAAATTTGGCTATGAGCCACAGAATTTGGACAGTGATTGTTTTGGGGGGGGAGAAATATAGGTAATCCTTGACTTATAACAGGTTTTTTTAATGTCTGTTCAAAGTTACAGTGGCACTAAAAAAAGTGACTTATAACCATTTTTCACACTTATGACCGTCGCAGCATCTCCATGATCATGTGATCATAATTCAGATGCTTGGCAACTGGCTCATTTTTATGATTGCAGTGTCTCGGGATCAAGTGATCACCTTTTGCAACCTTCTGACAAGGAAAAATGGTCATAAGTCCCTTTGAACGGTCACTAAAGGTATGATTGTAAGTCAAGGACTACCTGTAATTTACCCAGGTTGGAAAAGCACTGGCTTTGGAGATTCCATCCCCGCTCCCCAGTTGTACTTTTCTTCCAAGTCCTGATGCAGTAAAAATAATATTTATGGACATTGAGAGGGAAATTTATCAGATGAGGAATTTTCCAATCCACATTACATTTTGGCCATCCTCTTGACACTTTACAGTTGATATTCATAATAGGTTTTGACTGATTTGGCTAATGTCAAAGGAATAGGAAGAAGAAAAGGAACAGGCCCAAGGCAGACTCATCAAGGTAGTGGGAAGAGCGATGACGGTACATAGGTAACATTGCTGGACCGGGCCAGCTGATTTGCTATGTCCTCAGCTGCTTCAAGTTTGCGCAGTTCCACAAGACCTTCCCCTGCAGAAGCCAGGGAGTTGGCAATCAATTCTGCAGCTTTTGAGTCTCCTTCGGCCATGATGATAGCGGCCTTCTTCTGGTACTCAGCCTTTTCCACAAAGAACCTCGCCTTTTCTGCTTCCTGCTGTGCTACTTGCTTCATTTCTACGGCATTCAAGAAGTCCTTGCTGAACGTCAGGTGAGTCAAGGAAACATCATCCAGGATGATGCCAAAACTAGCCGCCCGTTCTGACAGGTCTTCATTCACCTGTCTGGAGACCAACTCTCTCTGTGTGATCAGTTCCTCTGCATCAAAGCGAGCCACCACTGATTTGAGCACCTCAGTCGTAATGGAAGGAAGCACTCGGTCATCATAGTCTTCACCAATTGTCGTGTAAATCTGAGGGAGCTGCATTATCACTGGCCGGAACAAGATCCGGAGTGTAATATTCACGCTCTGGAGATCTTTGCTCCCTGTGGATACAGGGACATTGTGAGGGCGAGAACGGCAGTCAAAAATTATGGGCTTTTGAAGCCAGGGAATGAGAAAATGAGTCCCTTCTCCTACCACCTTATCCTGAACACCCAGATATCGGTCAAAGATGACTGCCCGGTGACCTGCATCCACATTATAAAAAATAGATTTGACCACTCCACCAGCAAATGCTAAGCCCAAACTAAGTTTGCCAATGGTCTCAAAGATCTTAGCAGCCATTGGGGGCAGCTGATGTCTCTCTTCTCTATGTCCAAGGAAGCTGTTCCAGTATCAATGCACATAAATCCTTGCTGGGTTTTGGGTGGACCTGGTGTTTCTTCTAAATACTTTCAGTGACTGGGGGCAAATGAACCCCGAGGCCCCTCCCAGACACGTGTCTTGTTGTTCAAATTCAGGAGATGACAATCCTGGAATCCCATCAAGGATGGGATCTCCATCATCACTGTTTCATCCTGACCAGATCCAAGACCTCTTGACATCACTGAAGCCTCTTTTGTGACATGGCTCACTCTGACATTTTTTTTACCTTGGAGGAAATAGATATTATATTTGAGAGGGTTTAAGAGTTGGCATCATTTCCTACAAAGTCTCCTTGTCCAGCTGTTGATATTGTGATTCACATCACAAAAGGTAGGATGGAAGCAGAGAGAGAAAATCTGGGCAAGTCCAGGGAAAAAATCTCAATTGAGGCAGGTTTTCTAATTAACAAAAGCTAGGCTTTTTAAACTGCATTTAGTCATTTTGTAAATTATAGTCAAAGACAGTGACTCTGAATGCCCTCTGGATAAAATAGTAGGGTATCAGTCATTTTAAAAAATGAAAATGTTTGAGCTTAAATTTGAATCAAATTTAAATCAAAATAATTAAATGAAGGGAACATGATCATTCCTCACTCGGGATAATTTTTTCCCTTTTTGTCACATTGAAAAATAACAGGAGACAATTTTAGGATTTCCGGGAGCTGTGGCCATCTGAAGGTGGATCATCTTGTCTTTATCTCACTTGATATCAACTCATGACATCACCTAATGAGGTCACTATCCTTCTCCCTGCAGCACTTCACATCAGAGCTTTATTCTGAAACATTGCAGGACCTTCCTCTTCCTGTTTTAGATTTAGTAATGCAAGGGAATACAGAGTTTACTTTGCCAATCCTGCAATATCTCCAACTCCTTCATTATGACATCCCCAAATCCTGCATTGTGACATCATAGTGACCCCCCCCCAGCCCCCAAGGCTCAGCCTCTATGGTGCTACAGATGCAGAAAACATAATTATCCATGATTCCTTGTGAGGGACCTCATGGAGGGATAATCTGGCCAGGAATTGCATTGCCAGAGACAAGCTAGAACAGTGGCCCTCAACCTTTTGGGCACCAGGAATCACTTCTGTGAAGCAAGTTTTTTTCTGTGGACCGAAGGAAACATGGTTTTGCTTTCTGCCTGCATCCCGCAGATGGGGTTCCACTTGTTTGTGCCCATTGCTGGCATGTAGCAGCCCAGGGCCAGTCCACGGACCGGGGATTGGGGATCCTGGAGCTAGAGAGTTTGGGACAAAGAAGTGAGGTGAGGTGAACTCATGGATGTTCCAGCACTGGAGGTTTCCAAGATCAGTCATTTGCCTGGAATGAGGAGTGAGGATTCTTACACTGAGCAGTGGATTGGGCTAGATGACCTCTAAAAGCCCTTCCAACTTTAGGATTCTAGAACTTTTTTGTAATTTTTGTTTAAATTATTTAAAGTACATACAATTCATTTTCCATTTAGAAGTGTGTCATCTGGGTACAAATATCTTGTAAATTAAAATTTACATCCACATTCATTACTTTGGTATTCTCTATTCTTATCTTATTCTTATCTTATTGATATACATAATATCTCTATAACACTCTTCTTAACATGTTTAATTCTGTTAACATCTTTTCTATATTTCACTAATCTATTAGCTATTTCTAGCTTTCATATTTTTTTTCGAGCCATCAATAAAATAATTCCCATATGTTACAATATTCAGTTTGCACCTTCTCCTTAATTGTAAGTGTTAATGTATTCATTTCTGCACATTCTAATATTTTTCTGATCACATTTTCATCAGTAGGAATCTCTTCGCTTTTCCAATTTTGAGCAAATACAATTCGAGCTGCAGTTAATGCATGAATAATCAAATATACGTTCTCTAGGTTTCTAGAACTTGAAGGGATCTTCAGCAAGGATCTGGTCTATCTTAGGATTTGGCCAACCTTAAGTCCACCAAGAAGAGAAACCTTGAAACATTTTGCCATCTTGTAGGCAGTCCTCAACTTACAATGAGTTGCTTAGTGACCAAAGTTACAACAGACCTCCCCAGGGCTAATTATGACCCAGATCCAAAATTCTGATGGCCACTGTAGTGATTTGACCACATTTCAGGCACTTGGCAACCAGTTTGTGTTTATGGGCATTTGCAGCATCTGGAGTTCATGTGACCATGATTTACATGATTTTTGGAAACTGGCATGTATTTCCAGTTTTGGCAAAAACAACTCATAGCAAACAATAGGTTTCACTGAATACTGTGACTCATAAATGATTACAGCGGTCACTGAACCACAAAAGGTCATAAAATCGGTCACATGATGACCCACTTTACAGTCGTCATGACTTATAATTCTAATGGACAGGCTCCAATAGGGTTGTAAATCAAAGAGTACCTGTGTCTAAGAATCTCTCTCCAAATTTGACAAATTCTGTTTAACCCTGGAATTCTCCTCCTCTATAAATGTTTCGTTGTGACAAATTTTGTCTTTTTATCTTAGAGGAATTTTGTTCTCTCTTTGCATGGGAATCAATTCCATTTTCAGTGGGGATTATGAAATAGAATAGAATGGCAGAGTTGGAAGGGATCTTGTAGGTCATCTAGTCCAACCCCCCACCTTAGCAGGAAACCCTACACCATTTCTAACAGATGGCAGTCTTTGTGAAAGCCTCCAGTGATGAAGCTCCCACAACTTCTGAAGATGAATCTCTTCCCAGAGTTCATTTTATATCCTATGGGGGTTTTTTCCTCTTCTTTTTTCTTCATTGTTTTAAATGAATAAAAGCTTTGTCAGGGAATTGTGCTGCCAGAGTCCAAATGAAATCAGAGGTGCTGAAATGAACTTGTAATTTTATATAAATAAATATATTTCACGTCTATATTTACAGCAAGCAAGATAGTCAGACACATCATGAGGTAAATCGCCAGGTAAATCACAGAACAGCATACAGAACACGCAGAAGAAAAAGGCAGGGAAAAAGGGAAACACCCCCTTTGGACCCAACAACCAATCATAACCTAGATTGCCTCATGCGGGAGCCTGCATTCTTCTATCAATCAACCACCACTGTGTGTTCTGGCCCATCACCCACTTTACTGTTCCAGCTATTAAATTAAACTTCTTAAGAAGCTTTTAATTTCTTTGCTGCCATATCTGCTGCAAAATCCAAAGAAGGGCAGAGGTTGCCCTCAACATATAACTGTTTCTTTAGTTACAATAGCACTGAAAAAAGTGACTTATGACCATTTTTCATGCTTATGGCCATTGCAGCATCCTCTGGCCACTCGAACCCTTGGCAACTGGCTCATGTTTATGACGGTCAAAACAACCATGTTACTAACTTAACAACTGTTGCAATTCACTTAACAACCATGGCAAGAAAAATAATAAAATGTCACTTAACAACTGTTTTGCTTAACAATAGAAATTTTGGGCTCAATTGTGGTTGTCAGGACAACCTGTATTTTAAAATCTTTTTCTTCCTCTGTCTTTGCCTCTTAAGCAAAAAAGAAAGAGTTTGGCTGTCTTTTCTGCTAATACTGAGCTTCTTAAAACATGAATTTTATCAGCTGCAAAAATCTATATTTTTTTTAACCTGGAGCAAATACTCATGAGAATCCTATTCAGTTTTGTCTTGCTGGGCAACCAAACACAAGAAATCTCACATAAATATTATCAAAATAACCTTTATGTTACTTGGAGATTCTCCAGACATTGGCAAATAACAGTATAGTTCTCGATTTACGAAGGTAATTGAGCTGAGAATTATGGTCATAAATCGTTTCGGACATAAGGCATCTTTGTGACCGAAAAGAAATTTTCAGTCCTTCTCATGGCAGTCATTAAACAAATGTCACAGTCATTAAGTGAACTCAGTGGTTGTTAAGCAAACCCATTCATTTGAATGAGTATTTTTTTCTGTAAACTAGGAAAAAATGCCAGAAAATATTGTGAATTTAAAGCCACATGTCTCCAGAATGCCACAACAAATCATAAAACTGATCCGTCCAACATCTGGTGACATTATTGGTGGTACAACAATTTACAATGTGCTTTACAGGCCACGAAGCACTGGTTCCATGGCCATCATAACTTGAAAGGTTGATAAAATGACTGGTCATTAAGTGAGGACTACCTATAGTTGTGAAAGTGTCCAGCACTGAGAAGAAATGATTGTCCTCCTTGGTGTCTCTGTATATCTGTGTGTATGTTTGTGTTTGCCTGTAAATAAAAGAAAGGAGACAGTTGTGTAATTTTGGAGGCTTTAGAAATCCAGGTTTTTAAAATGACAGCCAGTTAGGAGGTGTCCTCTCTGTCCCAGATTTTGATTGTGATGATATCTCAAACAGGGCAGAAGTGTCCTTAGGCAGTGGTTTAAAAAAAACAACCCCCCCCAAAAAAGCCTGGCAGAACCTTAATCTGGTCATCCTTGTGGTGTGATGACTCAAGAGTGTAACACAAACATAACAAAATCCAAAACCTAAATAAATGTCCTTTAATGCCTCCAACTTGGCCCCACTATTCAATAATTCTCAGTTGGAGATAAAACCTATTCAAAAATAGTCTAACCCTAACCCTCAAAAATAGTCTTCAAAAGAAAGCAATACTGTCTGAACTTAATGAGCAGATAGAGGTGAAATAAAAACCCAAAACAAACTGCAATGAAGGAAATTCCACAACAGACCAGGATAAGTAGTTACCAACTTCAAGGAGATAATAAGGCACAGTCTGTTGGAAGGATACCAACCAAGATAACATCAACTCAAAATAACACACGCTTTGCTTCTGGCAACGTAGTGTTTGAACCATCTCTCTTTTATACTATTCTCCCCAGCTGCAACCAATGTGGGGGATCATGGCCATTTCCTCTCTCATAAGCCAAGTTGTTGCCTTCTCCGTTCCTCCCTACAACCTTCCTAGGATGAAGAGGGGATGGGCTTGGCTCTTCCTCTGACTACCCAACCGGCCTCTGCCCTTCCCCAGCCTCCTCCACAACCTCCAGAGCCACACCTCCACTCCCTGTTGGCTGTTCCTCCTCTCCCTCAGAGTCTGATTCTACCAAGGGCATGACATGTGACTTTTAGACCACATTTGACCCTTCTGGAATTCTAGCAACCCTTTCCCACAATTTAGCTTGTTTAGTTTATGGTAAAATAATGTGTCTTAAACACAGCTTTCACATTGTCTCTCATTTCCTGGTGGATTTCATTCAGTCTAAATTGCCCAAAGCATCGTTCTTGTCTAAATGGCAGCCCTGTAAGAAAGTTGGCCTTGCTTGGAGCTACTTGGAGAGCAGAGATCCCGATGGTGGACCCATCTACCAAGATCTCCTCTTTCTGTCAACATCCCCTCTTCTGGGTGCTTGACTTTCCCTCTTGCTCGCTCACTCTTCATAACTGAAAATGAGTTGTCTCATGTGTGATTCAAGACCCTTTTGAATTGTCAGCTACAGCTGAGAAGGCTCCTTGTTAGCATTTTGCTCCAGGTAAAAGAATGGATTTTCCCAGCTGATAAATTCATATATTTATTAGCTCTATATTTGCAGAAAACATGATAGTGAGCAGAAAACTGGCTGTTGGAGAAATGGAGACTGACTTGTTTTTCCGTCTTTTTTTTTTTTTGGAGATTAAAGGGGGACATTGGTCCCCTTGGCACTTGGGTATTTATGCCACTCTTGCCTTTCTGGGGAAAAGATTTTGGATTTGGGGTGGATGGTTCTATCAAAATGTCAGTTCAGGGTGCATCGGTGGAATAGAATAACAGAATAACAGAGTTAGAAGGGACCTTGGAGGTCTTCTAATCCAATCCCTGCTTGAGCAGAAGACCCCATATCATTCGAGAAAAGCAAATGTTGTATTATGGATATGAAGAAACTGATTCCGTATTACAGATAGTCCTCAATGTATGACTACAATTGAGCCCAAAATTTCTCTTGCAAAGTGAGACATTGGTTAAGTGAGTTTTGCCCCATTTTACGACCTTTCTTGCCACAGTTGCTAAGTGAATCATCGCAATTGTTAGATGAGTAACACAATTGTTAGATGAATCTGGTGTTCCCCATTAACTTTGCTTGTCAGAAGGTTCACAAAGGGGATCACATCAGTGGTGGGATTCAAACTGTTTTACCATCAATTTGGTGGGCATGGCTTAGTGGGCGTGGCTTGGTGGGTGTATTTTGCCTTTAACAGATTAACAGATAATCAGAGTTGGAAGGGACCTTGTAGGTCATCTAGTCCAACCCCTGCCCAAGCAGGAGACCCAACACCATTTCGGACAAATAGCAGCCCAATCTCTTCTTGAAAGTCTCAAGTGATGGTGCTCCCACAACTTCCGAGGGCAACTTCTGTTCCATTAGTTGATTGTTCTCACTGTCAGAAAGTTTCTCCTTATTTCCAGGTTAAATCTCTCCTAATCAGCCTAACGCTGGCACGCAGCTTTCCCCACACCAGCTGAGACCTGCAGCGCCAATCAGCTTCGAGAGTATAAAGAAGAAAAAAGCAAAAAGGTGGATGGGAGGGCCTATCCTGTGTTTTCTCTTCTTTTTCTTCGCAGCTGATTATCAGAGGATTTTTTTCCTCAGCTGATTGTCGGCTTTTTTTTACTACCGGTTTGGCTGAACCGGAAGCATATCACCACTGGATCACATGATCCCTGGATACTGCTACTGACATAAATATGAGTCAGTTGCCAAGTGTCCAGATTTTGATCATTGGGATTCCTCAATAGTTTAAGTGTGAAAAATGGTCATGTTACTTTTTTCACTTTTGAATCATAATTTTGAACAGTGAGTAAATGAACTATTGTGAGTCGAGGACTAAGAATCAGAATCAGAATAGAGCTGGAAGGGGCCTTGGAGGTCTTCTAGTCCCACCCCTGCTCAAGCAGGAGATCCTATACCATTTCAGACAAGAAACTGTCCAGTCTCTTCTTAAAAATCGCCAGTGATGGAGCACCTACAACATCTGAAAACTACCTGTATTAATAAAGCACCTGAAACTGATATAAGCCCACAAGAATAGCAACACGCTATTTTAGCAATATTTTCTCCCAAAAAGTGAAAATTAAGCAGTGTCCTGAAGGGTGATCCAAAAAGTCAAAATGAAGGATACAGCTGTGCGAACATGGCTCCAACTGATTTTTATATGTTTTGTTTGTATGCATCAGATATAAAAATCAAATAGGACTTCAAATGCACCGAAACAACCGACATCTTGACGTACTTTAACCACACCTTGGAGACACCTCTGTTTTCCAGTTGTGGCTCCCTTCATCATATGCTGTCTGTGCCTTTCTTCTGTACTTTCTGAACTTAAAACTTTCCATAGCAACATCTGTGATTAAAAAAAAATACATAAATGAAGAAATCTGATTAAAAGATCGCTTCTGTGACCTGCAGCACGGATCCTAATTAAAAAAAAAGAAAAGGAATGGGTGTATGCATATGAAATGCCACTGAAATTAATCAGAGATGGGGTAGGGAGGAAAGAAGGAGAAGATCTGCCTTCTTTAATTAAACATTAAACTAGGAAGGGATCTGCCTTCCAAATGACATCTTGCATTGATCTAATTTAGTCCTTTTAACACTCTCCAAAAGCTAAATATAAACTTCTACATTATACTGGGACTTTATATATACAGTATACAAAGCAAATCTCTATCTTCTCCCAGCCAAAATATCAAAACAAGATCCCAGTCCTCACATTTCTAAGTACCACACAGAAAAGCACTTTATTTTCTTTCTTTTAGGTTTGAAAACATTTGTAGTAGAAACATTTTGCTTCTCTAAACCAGTGTCCCAAAGGGGCTTTTTCAGGAGGCAACTGGACTTTCTTGTTTTTCCTTTGAAGATGTTTTGCTTGTTATCCAAGAAGCTTCTTCAGCTCTGACAGGATAGTGGGGAATGGAAGAATCTTGACAGAGCTCAAAAAGCTCTGTCAATGTAGTGTCATACATAAAATTATTTATTGCAATGTCTTACCCATCAATGACTACTTCAGCTTTAACTACAACAACACAAGAGCACTCATGGTAAAAACTCATGGTAAACCAGACCAAACTTGATTGCAGGAAATACAACTTCAGCAACAGCGTGGTCAATGTCTGGATCTGACACTGTGGTTCTGTTGTGTATGGAAATTAGAAGACTCCAAATAACTAAAACTGATTGGCCGAACAGGCCGCTTTCAGATTGGTCAATTAAGCACCATTTCGATTGGCCCGCCTGGCAGCGGGAATTCTTAAAGAGCTATCATTGGCCGCAAGCCGTGAACAGCCACTATAAGAAGGGCTACCGCGGCTTCGGCAAATGTTCCACTACAAGTCACTATACTGTTAAAATAAAGAGCTGTTTGTTGGAATACCGGTCTCGCGTACCTTATTATCCAAACAGAACAGTTTCTTCCCCAAAACCCAAACACTTTAACCTTAGACTGTTGACCTCATCCCTTTACTAAGAGGTCTGTAGGGGGCGTGCATAAGCACACCAACATGCCTACCGTCCCTATCCTAATGTTCCTTTTTATTCGTATCCATTTCATGTATTCATAGTCACGTTTATACTTATACCTGTTATCTAATACTTGCTTGACAAAATAAATAAATAAATAAATAAAGCTTCTCGGATGAGAAGCGAAACGCCTTCAAAGAGAAAACAAGAAAGTCCAGTTGCCTCCTGAAAAAAAAAACAACAAACCACCTTTGGGACCTGGATGACTGAGAAGCTCTCTAAATCAATGTTTCTCAATCTGAAAAACTTTAAGGTGTCTGCACTCCAACTCCCAGAATTCTGCCGGGGGAGGAATTTGAGGAATGTTAGGTGGGGAATTCTGAGAGGTGAAGTCCACATATTTTCATGTTGGTCAGATTGAGAAACACTGATTGCCTAGGAAGAAGAGACGTCACGAAGGGGGCAAAAGAGAATCTGTTTTAATTTTTTAAGATGATGAGGTGCTGAATTTGGTTTCCAGGCTGGGACACCTCACACTTTCCTTGGTAGCCCATCAATAAGGGCACCCTGTTGTAGAATGCATTTGATAGATCACAAGTTAATCAGAGTCAGATTTTGATAATAGTCCCATGGGAAATCTTAGAACTGTTGGTTAAGCTGGAAAAAAGATAGCAATACAGATGGCCCTTGACTTACAACAGCTCATTTAATGACCGTTCAAAGTGACTTATGACCATTTTTTCTCATTAACGACCATTGCGGCATCCCCACAATCACATGATCAAAATTCAGACGCTTAGCAACTGGCTCATATTTGTGACGGTTGCTGTGTCCCTTTTGCAACTTTCTGACAAGCAAATTTAACAGGAAAGACAGATTCCCTTAACAACCGTGTCACTAAGTTAAAAACTGCAACGGATCACTTAACAACTGTGACAAGAAAGATCATAAAATGGGGCTAAACTCTCTTAACTTCTGTCTTGCCTAACAACAGAAATTTTGGATTGAATTGTGGTCATAACTCGGGGACTACTTGTATCCTGGAAGAAAGCAGATAGCGAACCGCTTTCATATTATTGCAGGGAAACAAGAGGGAGGTGTCGGTGAGTTGTATTTAACTCGAGGGAATGTTTTTTTTTGTCATTATTTCAATAGAAATATGAATAAAATACAAAGCTAACCTGAGCAAATCTGCAAAGAGAGAAATGGAATTGGGCTTTGATAAGAGCAGATGAGAAACTAACTGGAGATCCCAGGTCTACAGGCTGGATGAGAAAGATTGAATAAAATCTCAAAATTAGGCTGCGGCCAGCCAATGTTGTATTATTGTCTCAGAATGATGGAATTAAATTTAGTTTAATGGAATCTTAACAGTGTATGGATCAGGGAATTCTAAGAACAGTGATTCTTTTTTTTTCTTTTTTCTTTTGGGCAACTGAGTTGCCCTGGGAAAAATTTTACCAAAAAGATCAGAGATCTCCTTTGGAAAGTTATTCTCTCGCCCCACCCCACCCCTTCAATGATTACAACACAGACTGTGCTTCATCTGGCTTCATATCGATACAACACTGTCTTTCTGAAAGCGGGGTGCCCCATCATCTCCAGGGGTGCCTTCCTCCCCAACTGGTTTGGCCTTTCATTGGTAGCCCAAGACCTCCAGATCTCAAATGTGGTTTTTCTTTTTTTCCAGCCATTCCTTGAAAAACACACATCCCCGGTAGAAATGTCCATTGTCAATGGAGTGCCAATAAAGTAATTTTTCTGGCGGTTTCTATTTTTCTTTTTTGTTTGTTTGGAAAGAAAGTTGATGGAGGGGGGAAACGGCCTGCCAACGGTGGAGCCTTGTGTGGAAATTCTGGCTGGTGAAAGAAGCCGAGGCAAAGTACATTAAGTATTGAAAAGCTTGAAATTTGGATAAAGAGGGCCGGAAAAAAATGGGCGAGAGGGAGTCAAAAGGGAGAGGAGAAGACAATGGGCGAACGAGGCCGTAGGGACTTCCTGAAAGGGTCTTAGAAATTCAAAAGAGCTGCGCCCCGGCCTCTGAGTGCTTGTCATTCACAGCTGCAGGACAGAGATCACCAAGCCTTGCGCCAAACAATGCCGAATTGTTTCTAGAAGGTGGGAAAATTATAGGTCTCAACGCTTCTCGCTCACACCAGTGGTTCCGCTAGTCAAACATGCGTTCCACTTGAATCAATTCTGGACACTAAGTTAGCATAATCCCCACCAGTCTTGCTATGACAACTTGAAGGAGAATTTGGAGGGGTGTGAGTGACAGCAGACGCCATACTGACAAGGCAGAAAGAAGGGAAGTTCATAGCCATCCATCCATCTATCTACCTGACTCCCCCTTCCCTCCCTCCTTCCTCTTTCATTCTCCTTCCTTCCTCCCTTCCTCCCTTCCTCCCCTCTCCTTTCTCCTTTTCTTTCTTTCTTTCTTTCTTTCTTTCTTTCTTTCTTTCTTTCTTTCTTTCTTTCTTTCTTTCTTCAATTACAATAGAGTTGGAAGGGATCTTGGAGATCTTCTACTCCAACCCTGCTGCTCATGCAAGAAAACCTATACCATTTCAGACAGATGGCTGTCCCGCCTGTAATATGGAATCATGTCTGGAGGCAAGCTGTTCCACTGGCTAATTGTTCACACTGTTAGGATGATTCTCCTTCATTCCAAGTTGCTTCTCTCTTTGATTAGTTTCTTTTCTTCCTTCCTTCCTTCCTTCCTTCCTTCCTTCCTTCCTTCCTTCCTTCCTTCCTTCCTTCCTTTTTCTTTCTTTCTTTCTTTCTTTCTTTCTTTCTTTCTTTCTTTCTTTCTTTCTCTCTCTCCCTCTTTCACTCTCTCTCTTTCTTTTTCTTCTTCCTCTCCTTCCTAATTTTCCCTCTAAAAGTAGCATATTTTGGGAAGAGGTGTCTACATTTGGGACCCAAAAGCAATAAGCATGAATGAACTGAAGCCAATTTCAAAGTGATTTATTCTGTGGTCTCCTTATTCTCTCCCATCTAATCCCCCTGCACACACACACCCAAATACACGTGCATACACACACGCAAACACGCGCGCGCACACACACACACACACAAACACTCTTCCCGGATTTACGAGTTGTTTGACAAGTGCAAATGAGAACTGACATGTTACGCCTGCCACCGGGAGCGAAGAATGCATTTCCGGGTGTGCCCTTGTGGGAAATGGTCTTGTTTTCTGCCAATCTTTTGAGCGAGGAACACGCAGTTCAGGCCGGAAGGACATGCACCTCTCCTGAAACTGGGAGAGCAGAGGTCAGGAGGCCCCCTGTGCGACAACATGGTGTGATACCTTGGAGAAATGAGAGGGAGGTCATACCCCACTGTTTTGCCCTACATAGAGACAATGACATCCTTCAGTGGCCTTATTCCTTACTCTAACACGCACACACACACACACGCACACGCACACATCAAAATTAGGGCCAACTCAGGAGTGAGATACAAGGATGGCAAGCAGGAGCAGGCTCCGGGTTCGAGTGTTGACACCTAGATCAGGAGAATGACCAAATGTAAAGTCATTTTTGTCAGCATGATTTATGACCCCTGATGGGGAGGCTCCATTACAGCTGTAGATTGAGAACTCCCTAGAGAACGGCACTATCACTTCACATGTTCTTGGTTCGTGTGTCTAGGACTGCACTTTTTTGGCAGTTGCAACACACTGCTGGCTCATACTTAGGACACCTAGATGATCCCTCTCACAGTTACTACTGTTGAACCAGATACCACCTATTCTATACCTCTGCATTTGGTTTTTCCTACCTAAATGTAGGACCTTAACTTTTCTTGCCACTGAGCTGCATTTTTCCTTGTCACCTTCTGGGAGGAGGCTTTGTGATACCCAAAGCAATCTAGATTCAGTCACAGTTTTGTTCCACATGCCATAGCATCAACTTTGTGAACTCTCAAGTTCCCTCTTTCCGCTATGTATTCAAAATGGACAGTGATTAATCTATATATTTATATGATTAATATATGTACGTATGGTGCAGGTGTATATTTATGTATGTATATAGCATATGTATATGTGCGTTATGTATGTTTTTGGGTAGATATGCACTTTCTCTTGAGAGCAGGCAACAGAATTTCATTTTTAAAGTGAGCCAGTGTGCTCACAGCAGAAAAATTACAATAAGATTTCTCTTCTCTTCTCTTCTCTTCTCTTCTCTTCTCTTCTCTTCTCTTCTCTTCTCTTCTCTTCTCTTCTCTCCCCTCTCCTCTCCCCTCCACTGCCCTCCCCTCTCCTCTCCCCTCTACCTCTCTTCTCCCCTCCCCTCTCCTCTCTCCTCTCCCCTCCCCTCTGCCCTCTCCTCTCTCCCCTCCCCTCCCCTCTCTCCTCTCCCCTCCGCTCTCCTCTCCTCTGCCCTCTCCCCTCTCCTCTCCTTTCATCATATTCAATAGGGCCCAGTGCTAAAATCTGTCAAGATCCTTCTGAACCTTAAGCCTATCTTCCAAAGTCTTTGCAATTTCCCCCAGCTTATGTCATCTGTAACAGTGGTGAGATTCAACCTTTTTTTACTACAGGTCCTATGGGAGAGTGCTTTGCACGTGTGCGCAGCAGTCAGAACCCATCGATTTTGAGCTTCAAACAGCTGAGGCGTGGCAATCCGCACGAATCAGCTAAGCTCAAAAGCAAGGAAATAAAGGACAGGAAAGGGCAGGTGGGTGGGGCCAACTGCTCAACAATGCTACCGGTTCGGTGGAACCGGTGCAAACCAGCGGCATCCCATCAGTGATTCTGCAAATTTGATGAATGTCCCTTCAATCCCCTCATCTTGGTCATTTATGAAAATGTTGAAGAGCACTGGGCCCGAGACAGAGCAATATCTCCAATATCTTGAGCAGGACATTTGAAGAGAACACCTCCAAGGTCCCTTCCAACTCTGTTTTTCTACACAGATGTAGTTTATATATTTGTTATTTATTTATCACATTTTTATTCTGCCTTTATTATATTTTATAAGTAACTCATGACAGCAAATATACCTAATATTCCTTCCTCCACCGATTTTCTCTACAACAACAACAACCCCATGTGTTGGATGGGGTTAGGCTGAGAGAGAGAATGATTGGCCCAAAGTCACCCAGCCAGTTTTCATAACCTAAGGCAGGACTAGAACTCACCATCTCCTAATTTCTAGGCCAGTACTTTAACCACTTAGGCCAAACTGGCTCTCTTGTTCCTAGCTGAGTGCCGTTGGTTGGATGACTGCAAATCCATCTGCATTTTTTGATAAGAACCTTGTGTTTTTTTCCAAAATCGGACCTGCCTATATCGGCAAAACCGTGGGGACTAGAACCTTAGTTTAATAATAGCGAAGTGACAGGCCACAAGGTTGCAACTTTCCATGTAAAACTTTCCAAGCTCAACTAACTTGCATCTCCAGGTGGGACAGGTGTAGGCCCCTGAGGCAACCTGGCAAAGAAGGGAAGCTTCCCATATTCCTGGGATCATGTTCCTGCTTCTTATATCCAAGGTGATGGAATACTGAACTCTTGCAGACAAATACAAGCTGCCCCTCTTTTCATCTTAAAAACAGATTCTGCGGTATAAACAGCGCCTTGGGCTTTTTCTAGTTGACATTCACCCAAACAGCTATTATTTAAGGGGGGGGGCATTATTTTTCTCTACCCAACCTAAGATTGCTGTTTAAGGAAACCTTGTTAACATTTCCCAGGCATAAGTGTGTTGTCATTTCGAGACCTCAGATCCTTTGTCAGCATTTCTTCGACTTCATTTTCTGACCACAGGGCAGATTTTATGTAGGGCACATATATAAAGGTGGGGGGGGGGGGGGGGGNNNNGGGGGGGGGGGGGGGGGGTGCAAGACTGCATGGAGATAACTACATGCGCAGCACTGAGTCCTTGGCGAGAGCATTTTTTCCCCCCAAAGACTTGGCCTGTCACTCCCTGTTCTTTAAAAAAAAATAGGAGCTTTTTGCAGGAGTCTAGCAGGAGTCCTTGACTTACGACCATTGGTTTCACGAGCGTTCGTATTTATGATGGCAAAGGTGACTTACAACTGGTCAGAATCAGAATAGAGCTGGAAGAGACCTTGGAGGTCTTCTAGTCCAGCCCCCTGCTCAAGCAGATGATCCTATAGCATTTCAGACAGGTAGCTCTCCAGTTTCTTCTTAAAAACTTCCAGCGATGAAGCACCCACAACTTCTGAAGGCAAAGCCATTCTACTGGTTTATTGTTCCCACTGTTAGGAAGTTTCTCCTGAATTTCAGGTTGCTTCTCTCCTTGATTAGTTTCCATCCATTGTTTCTTCTCCTGCCCTCAGGTGCTTTGGAGAATAAGTCAACCCCTTCTTCTTTGTGGCAGCCTCTTTAATACTATTAACATATAACCAGCATTGGAAGGGACCTTGTAGGTCATGTAGTCCAACCCCCCGCCCAAGCGGGAGACCCTACACCATTTCAGGACAAATGGCAGTCCAGTCTCTTCTTGAAAGTCTCAAGTGATGAAGCTCCCACAACTTCCGAGGACAACTTCTGTTCCATGGGTTGATTGTTCTCAACTGTCAGGAAATGTCTCCTAATTTCCAGGCTAAATCTCTCCTTCAGTTTCTATCCATTATTCCTTATCTGGCCTACAGGCGCTTTAGAAAATATCTTGACCCCTTCCTCCCTGTGGCAGCCCCTCAGATATTGGAAGACTGCTCTCATGTCTTGCCTGGTCCTTCTCTTTACTAGACTAGCCATGCCCAGTTCCTGCAATCATTCATTGTATGTTTTAGCCTCCAATCCCCTAATCATCTTGGTTGCTCTTCTCTGTACTTTTTCGAGGATCTCAACATCTTTTTTATAATGTGGTCAACTGGAATACTTCTATCAGTCACCCCTAGTCCTTCTTTTCTCTAGACCGGCCATACCCAAATCCTGCAACTGTTCTTCATACATTTTAGTCTCCAAGCCTTTAATCATCACAGAATAGAATAGAATAGAATAGAATGGAATAGAATAGAATAGAATAGAATAGAATTCTTTATTGGCCAAGTGTGGTTGGACACACAAGGAATTTGTGTTGGTGCAAATGTTCCCAGTGTACATAAAAGAAAAGATACATTCATCAAGAGTCAAGAATCATAAGGTATAACACTTAATAATAGTCTTAGGATACAATAAGAAATCAAATCATACTAGGAAACAATCAATATAAATTGTAAGGATACAAGCGACAAAGTTACAGTCATACAACCACAAGTGGGAGGGGATGGGTGATAAGGAGTGATGAGAAGTGATAGTAGTGCAGACTTTGTAAATAGCTGGACAGTGTTGAGGGAATTATTTGTTTAGCAGAGTGATGATGTTCAGGAAAAAACTGTCCTTGTGTCCAGTTGTTCTGGTGTGCAGGGCTCTATAGCGTCGTTTTGAGGACATGATTTGAAACAGTTTATGTCTGGGATGTGAGGGGTCTGTAGATATTTTCACAGCCCTCTTTTTGGCAGTACACAGGTCCTCGATAGAAGGCAGGTTGGTTGTAATTGTTTTTTCTGCAGTCCTAGTTATCCTCTGAAGTCTTTGTCTGTCCTGTTGGGTTGCAGAACCAAAACAGATAGTTTTAGAGGTGCAAAGAATTTGCTCTTTTCCCAAAGTTTCAACATCTTTTCTGTAATGTGGCGACCAAAACTGAATGCAGTTTTCCAGGTGTGGCCCTACTAAGGCTTTATAAAGCGATATTAATACTTCACGTGATCTTGATTCTATACCTCTGTTTATACATCCAAGAATTGTATTAGCTTTTTTGGCTGCTGCCGCACATGGCTGGCTCATGTTTAAGCGTTTGTCCACTAAGACTCCAAGATCCCTCTCAGCAAGGTTCTCGCACTTACTGATTAGTTTCCATCCATTATTTCTCCTCCTGCCCTCATGTGCTTTGGAAAATAAGTCAACCCCCTCTTCTTTGTGGCAGCCTCTTTAATACTGTTAACAGATAATCAGAGTTGGAAGGAACCTTGTAGGTCATGTAGTCCAACCCCCCACCCAAGTAGGAGACCCTACACCATTTCTGACAAATGGCAGTCCAATCTCATCTTGAAAGTCTCAACTGATGGCTCTCCCACAACTTCCAAGGACAACTTCTGTACCATGGGTTGATTGTTCTCACTGTCAGAAAGTTTCTCCTTATTTCCAGGTTAAATCTCTCCTTGTTCAGTTTCCATCTATTATTCCTTGTCTGGCCTTCGGGTGTTTTGCAAAACAGCTTGACCCCTTCCACTCTGTGGCAGCCTCTCAAATATTGGAAGACTGCTCTCATGTCTCCCCTGGTCCTTCTCTTTACTAGACGAGCCATGCCCATTTCCTGTAATCGTTCTTCATATGTTTTAGTCTCCAGTCCCCTAATCATTCTGGTTGTTCTTCTCTGTACTTTTTCTTAGAGTCTCAACATCTTTTTTATAATGTGGTAACCAAAACTGGATGCAGTACTCTAGGTTTGGTCTTACTAAGGCTTTATAGAGTGGTATTAGTACCTCACTTGATCTCAATTGTATCCCTCTGTTAATCCAATTTAGGATTGCATTGGCATTTTTGGCTGCTGCTGCACACTACTGGCTCCTATTTAGCTTGTTGTCCACTAAGACTCGAAGATCCCTCCCACATTTACTGCTATTGATCCTGGTTTCACCCAGTCTATGTGTGTACTTTTGGTTTTTCTTGCCTAAGTATAGGACTTTACTTTTCTCTGAATTTTGATCACATGATATTGCAACAGTCATAAGTGGGGAAAACAGTTCATAAGTCACCTTTTTTCAGTGCTGTCATAACTGAACTGTTGCAAGGCGAGGATTAACCGCAGTTTTCAGGTTTTTGCCCTTGGGGTACCATTGCTGTGCCAGCGGAGTTCTGCTTCCTCTCCTGAGTCGAGGCTTCCCATATAAGGACTACAACTCTCATCCCTCCCCAATACACAGTTAAAAGGGGCAGGACAGTTGCCTCCTAACAGCTTGACAGTCTTCAGCTTACAAAAACAGGAGCTGACAATATTGGAAAAGGTCTACCACTGATACACATTATTATTCAAAAAAAGCTATGAATGTGCCGAAATAGAGAGGCTCACACTTAAATTAAATGGGAAAGAAGACTCAGAGTACTACCTGGTTTGGGATAAATGGTATAGCTGGGTAGATTGTAAGAAGAAGAGTGTATAGAATAAATGATCCCAAGAAATGTACATTTTTGTATATATATTGAATGTACAATAATAGCGGTCTGAAGTTTCTCTTCTATTATAGAAACATAATGAAGGCTTCACCGATTAAATAATACAGTTATAATCCAATAGGAGTAGCAGAGTGTTATTTATTAATTAATTTGTAATCTACAATAGACAAGGAATACTTGTCAATTATTACTTATTACTGCCTATTGTGAAATATCCATTCTATTAAGCCCATGTCACACTGAACCAACGGATGCAAAGAGGATGTAAAATGGATAGAAAAGCTTGCCATCCGTTGGAAAACACGATGCATCCGTTGTGTACTCACTGCGTACGTCTTTCATACGCTCTATCCGTCAATACGCGCTAATCCTCAACATCGCGTCTACTGCTATTTCATCTCAAAGTTTTGAGCTGCACAAAACTTTTTGAGCAGATGAACTTCTGCCGCATACGATCTACATCCGTGACACATAGGCAACAAACGTTTACGTCCTGTCATCTGTTACACTCCGCTGTATCCTCTCGCATCTCTGGGCATCCGACGGCAACTCACATCCGCTCAGTGGAAAATGGAAGAGGGAGGAAGCGGAAGTATGCGGACGTCCACACAGCATAAGTAGCCAGACATAGAAAAGATGAAAGCGGATGCAGCTCGGATATAAGCATTAAAACGCGACAAAACGTTTGTATATGGCGTATCTCAGTATTTAGGATGTCTGGAGGATGTCGAGTATGTGAAGGGAACTAGCGGAAAACCGACATTTCCTATAAAAGGGAGGAAATCACCTGGATCTCATTATCAGCCAGCAGCCCTTGTGTGCAGACCTCTTCAGTCTTGCTTCTTGCTCTTCACATCACCATGATCTCACCATGGATCATCGCACCTCCTTTGGTGCTGCATCATTCAACACCAGAACCAAGCCCTCTTCAGACTGTTTTCACCTTTTCTATGCAAGGGGAGAAGGAGACATCCAAGCTCTTGGGTCTGAAGATGGATCGGGAGAAGAGTGGAGTTTGGACTCTATGACAAGCTGATGTGGAGCTGAGGAACATAGTCCCACTTATGCTTGCACTGGAGGTTTATCTATCCCACAACTATCCTTATCCCAACTACTGCTACCATCCCACAGCTTCCATCCCACAGCTATCCTTACCATCCCCAAGCATGCAAAGGCTTAACCCTTTTTTCAAAGTTTTCCCCACACTTTATAAATAAAAAAATGAACCAAGTGTGTGAAGCAAGATAACCTTTTAATAACAAACTGTATGACTTTATTAAAAGCAAATGACCCAAAAGTGTCTTTAGCAGAAAGGTGACAGGTAACAACTAAGTTCTGGCACTCTTCTCAGTCACTCTGAGGTGTGCCCATGGTCTCAGATGTAAAGGGGCCAGGGACTGTGGAGAGTGGCTTGTTGCTGGATGCTTGGTCTGAGCGCCATTGGGGTGCCTGGCCCCGAGAGTACAATAGGAGATGTGTGTGCAGGAAGCTCTCAGAGAGCTGACTCAGTCCCGTGGTTGAAGCGCATTTCTCAAGGACCTGGGATGTGAGGCCCAGACTGATGACAGATGTTCTGAGGAGGGCTTGGCTGTGGGTGGGGGAAGGAGAGGTGTAGTGGGCTGTCTGGTCTGTAGCTGGGTCAGCTGAGGCGTCTGTGGCGTCTGTGGCGTCCGAGGAACCTGGGTCTGGACTGGGAAGGGCTGCCTCTGCTGTGGAAGTCCTGGTAGTGGTAGGCTTGGTAGGCAGGGGCTGCTGATCCGTGGAAGCTGGTGACATTGGCTGGGGTGGAGGAGCAGATCTGGAGTGGTAGCAGCAGATTCAGCTGCGGCCGGAGGGCGATGCAAAGAGCTGTGATCCTCTCCTTCATCGCCTGGTACTGGTCTCGGGCATGTCCATGGGGTCTAGCTCACGTAGGTTGATGAAGGGCTTGCAGTTCGAGGATAGTATGTCGAAGTGGACCGCTGGAGAGAGATCTGTGCTGGCTTTTATTGTGTCCCTGATCTCCAAGAGGACATGTGGCTCTGTCCTCGTCTGCCCTCTGCTGCTTTCTTGTGGAGGTGGAGCTAGGTGGGTGGGTTGTGTCTCTGGTGCTGCTTCTTCTTGCTCATCTGAGACAGGGACTCCATGTCTTGGCAGTGGGAGTGCAGCTGTCGGGGGGGGGCTCTGTTGTGGGCCCTCCAGAGCACTTGCCTGGACACTGTAGCTGTCTTCCTGGCTGGAAGAGGAGTGCTCTCTGTGGGCTGTCTGACGGAGGGTTGACAGAGGGCGCTCCTCAGTGGCGAGCTCGACCCTCCAGGAAGCTGCACCTGGCCATGACATAGCTTCTCCCGGTCAGTGAGCTTGACAGCGCCTGCCGGATTTCTCAGGTGCAGCTTGCATACCAGGTGTGCATATGCTTCCACACCCCAGGGACATTGAAGTGTAGCCCAGGCTCTTGCCTTCTCTCTCCACGCTGCCTGTTCTGCTTGATGTTGCGATAGAGCCTGTGGCCTTCCTCACAGGTACTCGTTCCCCTCAGCCATTCCAGCACCTCTCTCTGGTCTTCGGAAATGGAGTACTGTTCCCCTTCTCCTTGCCTTGCTCTCCTACCTCTGGCGGGGCTTCAGGGCCTTCAGCAGCGGGCTTTGATGGCCTGGGCTCGTCACTCACAGCAGCAGCAGCAGGAAAGCAGCAGCAGCACAGGAGAAGCAGCAGCAGCAGCAGGAGAAGCACCGCGCACCAGCACCCAGCAGCAGCGACAGCAGGAGAAGCACCAGCACAGCAACACCAGGCAGCAGTAGAAGCACCAGCAGCTTCAGAGTTCAGCGCCAGGGTGGGATGGTGTTCTGTCCTTCTTGCCGGGCTGGCAGGATAGGCACAGGCTTCCTCTTCTTCCCAGGTGTTCTATCAAATGTCTCTGCAGCAGTCTTTCCTCGGAATGGTACCTGCTTGCGAGCTGCCTCCTTTTATATCCGCGGAGCTTACGCAATTCATCCTCCCCGCATGCGCAGTGAACGCTTTGCAACCGCTAGGCATCTGCTAGGCATCTGCTAGGCATCCTATAGGCGTCCGTGATGCATCCGCGTCATCCGCAACGCATCCGCTACGCATCGGTTCTTTCCGCTACGCGTCCGCTTCGCTTGTCTTCCCCGGAAGCCCTGCGGATGTGTAATCCGCTTCCATCCGCTTCCATCTGCTAGGCTTCCTATGAACATCCGCTTTACATCCCCGCTACATCCTCCCCCCCTCCGTTCCTTTCTGTTGTAGTCCGCTCTGTTTATGCAAACTGGGGGCACTTTTGAGAGTGGATAACAACGGATGGAAATTTTGCTCGTCTGCTGTGTCCTTTTTACATACGTTTTGCATCCGTCGGCCAGTGTGACCTAGCCTTTATCAAACACAATACAAAGAAATATCTTTATTGTTCTAAGTATACATTTTCTTCTATTTCTGTATAATTGTATGTTTGTGGGTTTTTTAAAAAAATTTTTGTAAATAAAATATTTTAAAAGCTTAAAAAAAAGGAAAGAAAAAGAAAAGCAGGCGCTGAGCCTTATGCTTTTGGGTTAAGGCAGACCTGCTCCCTTGCCAGTACCTTTTTACCCCTTCATAAGCACCCATAAATACCACTCCCAACGTTCTTATAAATTTTGCAGCCTTGATCTCTCTTAGGACAAAGCCTCGTCTCCCATGTATCTTTAATATGGCTGCTTTGAGGTTTAAATCCTGGCAGATGAGACCTTGTCTGTGCATCTGAATGTAGATTAAACTGGGCCAATTAGGTGCAGCCTCAGGCGCTGGTCCCGGGGTTGGGAATCAGTAGCCCCCACTACTTCTACCTCTCCAGGTAGGATATGCAAATCTCAGCAACTGAGACCCTCCAAATGCAGGGTCTGAAAGCTATGTGATTAGCAAGTAAGTAGCAGCATCACTTTCGGCTTAACTTTACCCACAATGCTAGTTTTGGGACCCAGGGCTTCATTTGAATACTAAAGGTTCTTTTTTTCCCCCCAGAAATATTTTACTCCATCTGTATTTTCCCCGACCATATCTGCTTTGATCATCGAAGCAGTCCTCAACTTACGACTACAACTGAGTCCAACATTTATGCTCCTCAATGAGAAATTCGTGAAATGACGTTTGCCACCATGTAACAACCTTTCTAGGGATGCGGTGGGTCAGTGGCTAAGACGCTGAGCTTGTCGATTAGAAAGGTCAGCAGTTCGACAGTTAGAATCCCTAGCACCGCGTAACGGAATGAGTTCCCGTTACTTGTTTCAGCTTCTGCCAACCTAGCAGTTTGAAAGCATGTAAAAATTGCAAGTAGGAAAATGGGGACCACCTTTGGTGGGAAGGTAACACTGTTCCGTGCACCTTCAGCATTCAATCATGCCGGCCACATGACCATGGAGACGTCTTCGGACAGCGCTGGCTCTTCGGCTTTGTAACGTAGATGAATAGCGCCCCCTAGAGCCGGAAATGACTGGCATATATGTGTGAGAGGAACCTTTACCTTTAACAAACTTTCTTGCCATATTTGTTAAGTGAATCACTGCCGTTGTTAAATTAGTAACCTGGTTACTAAGGTTTGAACGGATGGCGGATGGCTTCGGCCTTCCCAGGTAGGCCGTCCATCCAAAGATTGGGAAAAGATCCTTGGATCCATGAAGTATTAGTATTGCTTTTATAAAATCTTAGTAAGACCAGACCTGGTAAGACCAGACCAGAGGTAGTTCTCTACATACGGCTACAATTGAACCCAAAATTTCTGTTGTTGAGTGAGACATAGGTTAAGTGAGTTTTTAAACCCATTTTACGACCTTTCTTGCCTCAGTTGTTAAATGAATCACTGCAGTTGATAAGTTAGTAACACTGTTGTTAAGTGAATCTGGTTTTCCCATTGCCTTCGCTTATCAGAATGTCATAAAAGGGGATCACATGACCCCGCAGGACACTGCAGCCAGCATACATATGAGTCAGTTGTCAAGCATCCAAAGTGTAAGTCACATGAGCATGGGGATGCTGCAACGGTCATAAGTGTGAAAAATGATCATAAGTCACTTTTTTCAGTGACGTAACTTTGAACAGTCATTAAATGAATTACTCTAAGTCGAGGAAACCCTGTATTCCCTTCTGTGTCAAGTTTCAGTTTGTTTTTAGATTAGACAGCAACTCTGTAACTTTATAGGTAGTCCTCAACTTACGACTACAATTGGGACCAGAATTTCCACTGCTCACCAAGGCAGTTGTTGTTTTTTAATTTTTTTTTATTTTTAACAACAAACATAATCAAACATAAACACGAAACAACAAATAAAACCTTCTTTTAATTGTACAGTGTATCAGTTGGTACATATCTCTTGTGCATGATATCAACAGTCTTTCCTTCTTAAGTTTAGATTAAAATTCATATTATGTAGATCAGCTTTCCATATCATATTATATTATTATTAAATCATCATCAGACTTTAATTGCAAATTCACATCTTCCTTTTCGAGCAAATCTCAACTTTTATAAGTCCTGATTTATATTATAGTTCCTTCCATAATAAGAATTATAGCATATCATTTCATTGTATTATGTGCTATATTTATATTATAATATACTTCATTTCTCTATTTTCCTATCTAACCATTGATAAAATAAATCCCATATTTTATAATATTTTTTTTCTTCTTGCTCTCTGACTGCCAATTGTCAATCTACTCATCTCTGCACATTCCATTATACAGAGGCAGTTCTTAAGCGAGTCCCAAAGGTGCTTTGTTCAAAGGCAACGAACTGGACTTTGTTTTTTTCCTTGAAGACACTTCGCTTCTCATCCAAGAAGCTTCTTCAGTTCTGACTGAATGGTGGAAGATAGAAGGATTTATATTCCTTGCAGTCATCTGGTTGCCTCTCTTGCTGCAATTATTAAGCGAATCACTGCAGTTGGTAAGTGAATCAGTGGTTAAGTGACTGCAGTGTCCCCCATTGACTTTGCTTGTCAATGGGGAACACTGTAGTGGTGCATAGAGCTGGGGTGGCACAGTGGTAAGAATGCAGTACTGCAGGCTACTTCTGCTGCCTGCCGGCTGCCTGCAATTTGGCAGTTCGAATCCCACCAGGCTCAAGGTTGACTCATCTTTCTGTCCTTCCAAGGTGGGTAAAATGAGGGCCCAGACTGTTGGGGCCAAGAAGCTGACTCTGTAAAACCACATAGAGAGGGCTGTGAAGCACTATGAAGCGGTATGTATAAATATAAGTGCTATTGCTATTGTGGGAAGCCATCTAGAAAGGTCACAAATAGCGATCAGATGACCCTGGAACCACTGTAAATACCAGGGCCTCTGAATTTGTAAATATGGAGATGCTGCAATGGTTGTAAGGGTGAGGACGAGTGATAAGTATTTTTTTTTTTGCACTGTTCTAACTTTGAATAGTCGCAAAACAATTGGTTGTAGGTTAAGACTATTTGTACAGGTAGTCCTCGGTGTACAACAGTTCACTGAGTGACCATTCAAAGTTACAGCATTACTGGAAAAAAGTGACTTATGTCCTCTTTTCATACTTATGACCATTGCAGCATCCTTATGGTCACATCAGTGGTGGGATTCAATTTTTTTTACTACTGGTTCTGTTCTCGTGGCTTGGTAGGTGTGGCAGGGGAAGGATATTGTAAAATCTCCAGTCAGAGGTAGGATTTGCTGGTTCTCAAAATTTCTCCAGAACCTGCTGAATACTACCTCTGGGTCACATGATCAAAATTTGGATGCCTTGGCACCTAATTCACATTTATGACAGTTCCAGTGTCCCGGGGGTGACGCCACCCCCTTTTGCAAGTTTCTGACAAGCAGAGTCAATGGGGAAGTCAGATTCACTTAACAACCATGTTATTAAAGTCCCTGTCACACAGCACCAACGGCTGCAAAGAGGATGTAAAACGGAGAGAAACACTTGCCATCCGTTGGTTAACACAATGCTTCCGTTCTGTACTCACTGCGTCCGTTTTTCATCCTCTCTATCCATCCAGCATCTGTCTACTGACATTTCATCCG
>BHFT01022198.1:0-19076 GCA_004320025.1 Laticauda laticaudata
GCACATTGCCTGGGGTGCTGGCACACGAGTGCAAGCATGGAAGCATGTGCACAATTTTTGGCACAGGAGCCCAAAAAGGTTGGCCACCACTGGTACAGAGTCTTCTGCTTGAGCAGGGGATTGGATTAGAAAATCTCCAAGATCCCTTCCACCTCTATTACTATTCTATGCTCTATGGTATTTCTTTCCATCAAAGAGCTATCGCCTTGTGGGTTAAACTTCAGGCCAATTTGTTTGGCCGGTTTTGTCCCTTAGATTAACACAATACCCTCAGCAGTAGCAACTGACTTACTGTTTTGGGCCAACTCTCTTTCAGCCTCATTCCTGCCTCTTGCTAAGCCATGAAAATCAGTGTATTTTTCTTACTTAGCACCCTCCCACGGTTTCATCTATCTAATCCAATGAAAGATATCCATGATCTTTGTCCTCAGCAGAGCCTTCTGGATTTTGCAGAAGTTTTCTAGCCGTCTTACGTCAAAGGAAAATGAAATCAATTCTAGGACATGGTTTCCATAAATGGATCCCCCCTCCCCATATGTTACATTAACAAAACAACTGGCAGGATGTGGGGGGGGGGAACAGTGAATTTCAAGAGGGGCCTATATCTAATTTTGCATTCCCCTCTGATCCAGATAGGGCTGGCTTTAATGAAGTTTGGAGGATAAAAAAAGAGGTAAAAAAGCAAAACTATTCTTAGCAAGCAAAAACAGAACATATGTAGCGTGGACGCTGCTGTTCCATAATGCTGCTATTTTGGTTTTCCTGTGGGGGTTTCTTTGAAGGTGCTGCCAAAAAACTGTTCTTAGATTAAAGTGGCTAATTTTCCCCCAATCCTCTGATCTGGTTTCAGTACTTTTAACACTGGAAATCAAAAATGATAGATCAAGTTCCCCAGAATCTGCAGATAGAGGGGAAGATGAAGTGAAAAACAGAATTCCCAGAATTCCCTAGCCAGGGCAGGCACCAGCTAAGAATTCTGGGAGATGTAGTCTCAACACACTGTAGAACAGGTGTCAAACTCAAGGCCTGGGGGACAGATCCGGCCTGCAGGCTGCTTAGATCTAGCCCGCCGGGCTGCCCCGGAAACCATGAAGGACCGGCCCATAGAATAGAATAGGAATAGAACAGGAATAGGAATAGAATAGAATAGAATAGAATTCTTTATTGGCCAAGTGTGGTTCGACACACAAGGAATTTGTCTTGGTGCAAATGTTCCCAGTGTACATAAAAGAAAAGATACATTCATCAAGAGTCAAGAATCATCAGGTATAACACTTAATAATAGTCATAGGGTACAATAAGCAATCAAATCATACTTGGAAACAGTCAATATAAACTGTAAGGATACAAGCAACAAAGTTACAGTCACACAGTCACATGTGGGAGGGGATGAGTGATAAGGAGTAAGGAGAAAATTAACAGTAATAGTAATGCAGACTTTGATAGATAGTGCTGAGGGAATTATTTGTTTAGCAGAGCGATGGCATTTGGGAAAAAACTGTCCTTGTGTCTAGTTGTTCTGGTGTGCGGGGCTCTATAGCGTCGTTTTGAGGGAAGGAGTTGAAACGGTTTATATCCAGGATGTGAGGGGTCTGTAAATATTTTCACAGCCCTCTTCTTGACTCGTGCGGTTTACAGGTCCTCCATGGAAGGCAGGTGGGTAGTAATTGTTTTTTCTGCAGTCCCCTGCCAGTGAAAATGGAGCTCAGGGAGGCCGCACAAGGTTCCATTTTTGGCCGCGATAGACTCCTGCAGCCGTCTGCCAGTGAAACGGAGACCTGGGGAGGCTGCGCACTCCGTTTTCACCGGCATAGGACTGCAGGAGTCTGTCGCGGCCAAAAATGGCACCTTGATGAGTGACGTCGAGCTGGCCATGCTCCCCCGCCCCCTGAGATCAAACATAACCCTGATGCGGCCCTCAATGAAATTGAGTTTGACACCCCTGCTATACAGGAAGGAAGCTGGGAAGGGCTTGGTGAAAAAAATTGCTGAGGTTTGATGGTCACGAACCCTAAAACTATTGACTGCGGTCTGGGACTGGGATTTCTCCCCGCCAAACACTTCGTGGTTTAGTGCAGATCTTAAAACCTAGTCTATCTAGCCTTAACAACATCCAAAGCAGAGTCAGAAATGGTTAGTACTTGGATGAAAGACCACTTAGTAACCATGAAATTGTTGGTGAGACTGGGAAATTTAAAAACAAAATCTAGAAAACAAAATCTGGGAATCCACTTATATACATACCACAGCCAAGAAAATGGCATGATCTAAGACAGTGTATCTCAATCTTGGCAAGTCTTTAGAGATTCTCAATTATCCAGGTCATGGTTTTCCCAAAGGTGCTTTTTCAGGAGGCAACTGGACTTTCTTGTGGGTTTTCCCCCCTTTTGAAGAAGTTTCGCTTCTCATCCAAGAAGCTTCTTCAGCTCTGTGTTGTGGTTTGCTGGCAGCAGATGCGGACGGCTCTGGTCTCGGAGAGCGGGGACTCAGATGAGGGGCCTGCGTGTGATGTAAGGATGGGGCCAGGAGTGGGATTCTACCGGTTCACACCTATTCGGTAGAACCGGTTGTTAACATTCTAAGCAGTTCGGAGAACCGATTGTTCGAAGAAATTACTGGCCTAATCCTGTAAGGAAGGCAGGAAGGAAACATTCTGGTGTTGCTTACAGAAACTGCCTCTCCATTAACCCTTATTACATTCTTGGCAGGACTAGACTTCCCGTCTCAGGAACTTCTCTGGAGTTTTTTTTTTCCTCCTTTGCTGGTACTTTGCTTGTGTGGAGGGACCATTGAAAAAAGTGACTTATGACCGTTTTTCAGACTTACGACTGTTGCAGCATCCCCACAGTCACAAGAGGCCAGGCGAAGAGATGTGTGCCTCGATGTGAGTGATATTGAGTTGGCCGCGCCCAGCCAATAACATGACCACCAAGCCATGCCCACCAACTAAGACACAACCACAGAACCAGTTGTTAAAAAATTTGAATCCCACCTCTGGATGGGGCCAGGACCATCAGGGAGTGGAGTGCTGCCTTCGGAGATTGTGGAGGCTGGCAGCAGTGATGCAGAGACCCCGAGGAGTCTGTGTCCAGTGCGTGTGCGCACAGGGCTGTTCATAGGAAAGAGCAGCTGCAGCAGCACGGGGGACTCGGGAGTAAGGCTGCGAGGTGATGGCCTCTCCCTTAAGGGATAAAAGCCAGCCCTCAGAGGTGAGATTCTTTGCAGGCTGATGTCATCTATGTTGGAAAGTTCTTGCACTTCAAGCCTTGTGGAAGTTCGGACTATCTTGGTTTGCATTTGAAGACTTTTTGTTTGGAATATTTCTTGGCAACTTAATGTAATGTTTTTGGCAGCCTTGCACAATCTTGGTGAGGATCGTCCTTTTCAGAGACAATTAGTTTTAATAGCCTTTTAACCATGAATTAATCGAATTCACAGAGAAGCATTAAAAAGTTTTGTTTTTATCTCTGCTTGGTATTTGCTTACTTGGAACAAGGTTTGGGTCAGAACACTGACAGGATCTCTCCACTATCCTAGCAAGAGCTGAAGAAGCTTCTTAGATGAGAAGCAAAACATCTTCAAAAGAAAAACAAAAACAAAAAAAGGCCAGTTGCCTCCTGAAAAAACACTGTTGGGTCAATCTTGGCAACTTTAAGAAGTGTGAACTTCAACTCCCAGAATTCCCCAGTCATCAAGGCTGGCTGAGGAATTCTGGAAGATTGTCCACAGATCTTAAATTTGCTAAGGTGGAGCAACACTGGTCCAGAAAGTCACCAGGAATTAAGTGCAACCTGAAGGAGCTGAGATTTGTGCCAACCTTATCATTGCAATAGCACTTAAATTTATATACCACTTCTCAGTGCTTTACAGCCCTCTCTAAGCAGTTTATAGAGTCAGCCTTTTGCCCCCAATAATCTGGGTCCTCATTTTACCCATCTAGGAAGGATGGAAGGCTCAGATAACCATGAGCCTGGTGCAGAGGTGATATTCAGCAGGTTCTGACCAGTTCTGGAGAACCAGTAGCGGAAATTTTGAGTAGTTCGGAGAACCGGAAGATACCACCTCTGACTGGAGATTTTACAGTCCTTCCCCTGCCACGCCCATAGAACTGGTAGTCACAAAATTGGAATCCCACCACTGGTGGGATTTGAACCGCCAAATTGTAGACAGCCGGTTGTCAACAGAAGTGGCCTGCAGTACTGCACTGTAACCACCGAGCCACCGATGGAAAATAACCATCCCAGTGGGTGAAGGGTTTCAAGCAAGGAATCAGCCTGGACTCACTATGGAAACATAAAAGGGTTAGATCTGAGCCCCTTTCAATATCTTAGAGAAAGGGGTCCCCAAACCCTGGTCTGCGGCCCAGTGCCGGGCCACAGCTCGTTCAGAACTGGGCTGTGGAAGTGGTGGATGAGTGCACATGTGCATGGACACATGTGCAAAGATACATTTGTGAAAGCAGCATGCACAAGCATAAAATCATCCTTTCTCCGTTCATACCACCCCCACCCCTGTCGCTGCCACTGATCCACCGAGCTGGAAAATTGGAGATTGCTGCCTTAGAGCCTTATCTGGCCGTTCCCAGGCAAAGTTGCCAGTCTGTGGAGGTTCTTGTGTAACAGGCAGAGAACCATAACGTGTCTAATTTGGTCTGGTTGTTTGCACCTGCTCTCTATTGATCTTCTGGAAGAGCCTGAAAATTTGTCATTGGCCCTGGGGATTTCATGGAAATGCAGGTAGTCCTCGGCTTACGGCCACAATTGAGCCCAAAAATTCTGTTGTTGAGTGAGATATTTGTTGAGTTTTGCCCCATTTTGCAACCTTTCTTGCCCCGGTTGTTAAGTGAATCATTGCAGTGGATAAGTTAGCCACCCAGTTGTTAACTGTTGTGGTTCGCCGGCAGCAGGTGTGGACAGCTGAGGTCTGTGACAGCGAGGACTCAAACAGGGGGCCTGCGTGTGATGCAGGGATGGGGCCAAGACTATCGGAGAGTGGGGTGCTGCCTGTAGAGCTTGGGGAGTCTAGCAGCAGTGACGAAGAGGACCCAGGGGAGCCTGTGCTCAGTGTGCATTCGTGCAGGGCTGCTCGAAGGAAAGAACAGCTGAAGCAGCATGGACAACTCGGGAGTAAGGCTGGAAGGTGATGGCCCCTCCCATAAGGGATAAAAGCCAGCCTTCGGGGTTGGCTTCTTTGCAGGAAGCAAAGAAGTTTTTTCTACTCAAGAGTCCTCGTTGAAGCCCTGCTTACTCCGGTTAGTTTTTTGAAACCTCTGCTTTTGGATATTTATCTGCAATTAGTCTTTTGTTCTTGGCAGCCTTTTGCAACCTTGAAAGGAATTGCTCTTATCTAGGACAATTAGCTTTGAATGACTGTTGGCTGTGAATGCACAGAATTCATAGTGCCGCATTTAAAAGGTTTGCTTTTATACATACTTTGTGTTTGTTTGATTTGAACAAAGCTTGGGTCAGAACATGAAGTGAATCCAGGTTTCCCTTTGACAGAAGATCGCAAAAGGGGATCGCATGACCTTGGGACACGGTAACTGTCATAAATGGGAACCAATTACCAAGTGTTTGAATTTTGATCGCAAGATCATGGGGAGGCTGCAAAAGTTGTAACTGTGAAAAACAGACATAAGTCAGTTTTTTCAGTGCCGTTGTAACAACTTCTTTTTTTTTTGTTTAAAGATTAAAGGGTTTTATTGAAATGATGAAACTAGCATCCTGCTGGTATGATGCAAGTTCTGTGCCTTTTAGCTATGCAGTGATCATCTATGCTGGAAAGGACAGAGTTTACATTCCATTGTCATAATTCAAGATTAGGGTTATGTCAGTGCCGTTGTAACTTTGAACTGTCACTAAACAAACTGTCCTTAGTCAAGGACTACCTGTGTAGGTAGTCCTAGACTTACGACTGTAATGGAGCCTGCCCATCATGGTTGTAAGTTGCAACTTCTTTTGTAGTGGTCACTAAGCAAACACCACCGTTGCTCGGCAAATTGATGGTTCGTTATGAGCCAGTTTTGCCAAAAGCCTAAAATACATGCCCGTTTTCAGCAAAACCATTGTAAAACATGGTTATGTGACTACGGGGGAGGGCAGCAGTCGTAACTTAGGAACTGGATTGTAAGTACTCCCAGGGAACCCGGTTGTAACTCTGTAGGGTTGCTAAATCTTGTCATAAGTCAAGGACCACCTGTATGGACCTTGTGAGAAGGCTGTATAGATGGTGAGATTCTGAGTGAATACATTCTCCTGTTCTTTGTTTGCTTCTTTGTTTTCTATTTTCTATTTATAGCTTTTAATTGTTTTAATGGCTTTGTTCTCGTTGTTTTGATTGTTTTTGGTTTGTGTTATTTTAAATGTGTGCGCTGCCCAGAGGTACATCAGTGAGATAGACAGCTACATAAACCCATAAGGAAGATTTGGGATTTCTTTACAGACTTGATTTATGTCCTGCTTACAATCCCAGTCAGTGAAAGCACCCAGCTAGCCAGTCCTAGCTAATCTCAAAAAACAGAGCTGAGTCAGATCTGATCAGTTGGTGGGGAAAAGAGCAAAATAAGATTCACGTTGAGCAAACATCCCTCGTGCGTGCGAGAGCCAAGCGCCTTTTACCTGTTGCCAAGAAAACTCAAGTTTATCTCTGCTAAATTACCAAGAGTCACCTTTGAATTGAGGGACTCTTTCAGACAGAATAAAAATACATGTATAGGTATATTCATGCAACAGGGATCCTGTGCAGCATGAGGGGTATGGAGAAGGGGTGCTTCTGAAATTTGGAATTCTAATTTACCTGATCTTATTTCAGAAGCAGAAGAGATGAGTTGTAATTTCAACTACTATAGCAATAGCATGTAGTGTTATTTATTTATTTTATTTATTTATTTGTCAAACATGTACAAGAAAACAAGTATAAGTATGAACACATACAAGAACAAAGGAAGTAAGTACAAATAAATGGGGACAGTAAGACAGAGAGAGTAGGCACACTGGTGCGCTTATGCGCGCCCCCTTTAAGGACCTCTTAAGAATGGGGTGAGGTCCACGATAGACAGTTTGAGGTTGAAGCTGTGCAGGGTTGAGGCTGTAACAACGGAGTGTGGTAGGGTGTTCCAGGTGTTGACCACTCTGTTGCAGAAGTCGTATTTTCTGCAATCGAGTTTGGAGCAGTTTACTTTGAGTGTGTATCGATTGTTTGCCAGTGTATTATTCTGGTTGAAGCTGAAGAAGTCGTTAACAGGTAAGAAGTTGGACCAGACAATTTTGTGAACTAGGCTTACATCGGACCACAGGAGGCACAGTTCTGGATTGTTCGGGCCCAAAATTTTGAGCCTGGAGGGATAGGGAAATCTATTGTGAGTGGAGGAATGGAGTACTCGTCTCGAGAAATACCTCTGAACCTACTCAATTGTGTTAAAGTCTGATATTCCGTGCAGATTATATTTGTAGTTCTATAATAACTGTCTGGTTTGGTCCAACAACCAAACAGGACAGGTCCAGATTTCAATGGATAGTTAAGACTGGAGAAAAAACAATGGCAACCAGCCTGTCTTCCATTGAGAAACTGTATGTTGCATGGTCAGAAGGAAGGCTGAGTAAATAACTACAGTTCTGTCACATTCTGGACATAAATACTGGTAAACCGTTTGTCACCAAGTGCCCAAAGCAAAACGCGCATGCAAGCGTGTGCCAGAGCACTGGAAAACTGAAGACCAGCTGGCCAGTGTGCGCATGCCTGTTTTTTGGTTGTTTTGGGCCATTTTTGGGGCTGTTTTCAGGCCGTTTTCAGGCCATTTCTTGGGCCCAAAATGGTCTGAAAATACCCCAGAAAATGGCCTGAAAACGGCTCAAAAATGGCCCGGAAAACAGGTTGGAAAACATTTTGGGGGCTGTTTTCCGGGCCTTTTTTGGGCCGTTTTCAGTCCATTTTTTGGCCAATTTTGGCCTGAAAAAGACCAAAAACAGCCTGCAAAGGGCCCAAAAATGGTCCAAAAAACAACCAGCCTTTTGGGCAATTTTGGGGCCATTTTGAATGCTGAGAGGGCTCTGCATGCCACCTCTGGCACATGTGCCATAAGTCCGCCATCACGATTTTAGGGTTTATTTCCCTAAACCTGTTCCTCAGCAGCAGTCTGGGTCCTCATTTTATTGACCTCCGAAGGATGGAAGGCTGAGTCAACCTTGAGCGGGTCAAGATCAAACTCCTGGCAGTGAGCAGAGTCAGCCTGTAATGCTACATTCTCACCACTGCGCCATCACAGCTCATGTGATCCCCTTTTGCAACCTTCTGACAAGCAAAATCAATGGGAAAGCCAGTGTCATTAACAACTGTGTTACTGACTTAACAAGTGCAGTGATTCCCTTAACAACTGTGGCAAGAAACGTCGTAAATGAGGCAAAACTCACTTAATAATTGTCTCACTTAGCAACAGAAATTTGAGGCTCAGTTGTGGTCGTAAGTCGAGGACGACCTCTATGTGGAAATTTATAAAGCTAATTCAATTGCACCATTTTCTAGTGGAGGAGAGGGGAAAAAAACACTACACAGGGCAGAAATGACTTGTGTCTGCTTCATGTACTGTATCCTACTGGGACATGCATTAAAGGAAATTTTGCTCCACAAATATAAAAGATACTTTGGGGCCTCTGAGAGTTTTTTCCATCAGGTCATCCTGGATATCCCATCTGGGATATCTCATGTCTGTGTAGATATAAATTTACCAGGTTTATTTCTCTGGGAACTGCTGTACTTGACAGGGGTTACAGCCCTATAGTAGTTGTTCCTTTGGTCTTGAAAGCCGCCTAACCATTTAAAGCTTTTGAGCATTTCAATTTTAATTAAAAGAGTTTTACCAACGGAAGCCAAAGGGAGAAAAAAAAATCCTTCAGTGGGGAAACAGAAGGGGGATTTCATCCTTCTGTACTGCAGGATGCTTGGATCTAGCAAACACCACTTAGGTACACAATTAATATGGTTTTCTGTGCCCCGAAGCTGTGCAGCAGTTTGGATTTGATCTCCCAAAAGTACAAATTTGACTCGGCCTCTGCATGAAACCCAAAGTAATTGGTTTTCCAGGCAAAACCTCAGAGTCTCCTTAACAAGGTTTATTAAAAAGAAATTGGAATTCTAAGAATTCCAGGGACAGATCTACTTCCTGTCAACAAACAATATGCACCAAGTCCTTGACATACCACCGTTTGCTTAGTGACTGTTTGAAGCTACAATGCCATTGGAAAAATAAAAGACTTATGACTGCTTTTCACACTTACAACTGTTGCGGCATCCCTCTGGTGACATCTGCTGTGATTCAGTTAACAATGGTGGTGAGAAATGGTAAAATGGGGGCAAAACTCACTTAGCAACTGTTTTGCTTAGCAATGGAAATTTTGGGCTCAGCTAGGGTTATAAGTTGAGGATTTACCTGTATCAAAAAGTACACTAAGGTGTGTAAAAAAAAAAAAAGGCAGCATTCTGATTTCACTGTGATGGCTGCCATCTTGTTTTTTTTTTACCCTATCTTGTCAACACCTCCCTGCAGGAGGAGATAGGAAGGGATTAGTGATCATTTCTCTTACCTGTCCTTTTGTTTTGGGACAGGAAGGGACTGTCCCAAGTTTTGCAGAGAGGAAAAGGACAGAGGTTAATGTCAGTGGTGGGCTTCAAAAATTTTAGCAAAGAGCTCTCTGTCTGGTGGCTGGGTGGGCATGGCCATGGTGGGTGTGGCCTAGTCGTCCTCCTGCACCAGGGCCGGTGGGGGGTTGTTTTTGCCCTCCCCGGGCTCCAGAGGCTTTCCTCAAGCCTCCAGGATGGTGAAAACAGCATCCCCGGGCTCCGGAGGCTCTTTGGAAGCCAGAAATGGGCCCATTTCCAGCCTTCTCAAACTTCTGGGAGGCCGGTTTTTCACCCTTCCTGAGCCTCCGTGCACATCCTGTACTTACTTGCATCCAAAACCGGCCGCGTGGGGACTCCTGGGAGGGGAGGGGCAGGGTGGACGGGGCCAGCCAGGAGTGGGATTTGGGGGTTCTCCAAACTGCATAGAATCTTACCTAATGGCTCTCCTGAACCCCTGTGAACCCCCAGCAACCCACCCCTGATGTTAGTCCTTCGAGGTAGTTCTTACAAGAAAGCACTACAATGAATTCTAGCTCTAGCTTTATTCTAAAGTTATGCTATACGAGCAGATTTTTTCAAGTCTGAAAATATTCCTTCCCTCCTTTCCTTTTATTCTCTGGAAAATAAGGAGGGTCCTTTCTGAGGTGCTTCCCATACCCCTTTTCCTTTTGTGGGCAGAACAGGTATTCCTTGACTTACGACCACAATTGAGTACGCTTTGGGCATGCAACGACAAAGAGGTTAGCCATCACTACCCTATGCCATTCGAGACAAGTGGCTGCCCAGTCTCTTCCTAAAAGCTTCCAGTGTTGGAGAGCCACAAATTCCAGTGGAAAGCCATTCCATTGATTGATTGTTCTCACTGTCAGGAAAGTTTTCCCTAGTTCCAGGTTGCTTCTCTCCTTGATTACTTTCTCTCCATTGCTTCTTCTTTCAGGTGCTTTGGAAAATAGGTTGGCCCCTTTCTTCTTTGTGGTATCCCCTCAAATATTGGAACATTGCTATCTTGTCATCCTGAGTCCTTCTTTTCATTAAATGAGACATACCCAATTTCTGCAACCGTTCTTCACATGTTTTAGCCTCCAGCTCCCTGATCATTTCTGTTGCTCTTTTCTGCATTCTTTCCAGAGTCTTTGAAGTGTTCCCTTTCCTTGGTGTGCTCAGCTCATTCTGATTTTGCTTAAAGGTTGATCCAGGGCTAAAGGAGTCACCTTTTCTTCTGATTGAAGGATGGTTAGAAAGTCCCAACACAGCACCAGGAAGGACTCAGAAAAAGCCAAACCAAAAACAGACAAGAGATTGTATGCACCAAATCCAGATACTAAAAATGCACAATTATGATGGATCTGTGATTTCCTTTATTTGGAGAGTTACGTGTAGGTTATTATTAATCAGTCATAATACTTTGTGTGTGTATATGTGATTCCAGTCTCAGTTTTGGGAACAATATTTCTGATCCTTGTCTGATTTAGGGGCGCCACCTCTGTGGTTTACAGCTGCGAAGAGAAAGGATCTCAAGTCCAGTATGCTGCCAAAATATTGAAGAAAACGGTAAGTGTAAATCTCTTACTTTCATCACACACATTTTTTTTTTACTGGCTTTGTATCCTGCCTTAATTTGTACTAAAATAAGGCAGCATGCAGGGTGCTCCTTTGTCTGATTTTCCCCACAATCACTACCATATGAGGTGGACTGACCCAGAATCACCTACCTGGCTTTTATGCCTAAGGCGGGACTAGAATTCATAGTCACCAGATGATTGGCTCAAAATCACCTACCCCGCTTTCATGCCTCAGGCGGGACTAGAACTCATAGTCTCCTGATGATTGGCCCAAAATCACCAACCCTGCTTTCATGCCTAAGGTGGGATTAGAACTCATAATCTCCTGATGATTGAGTCAAAGTCAGCCAGCTGGTTTTCATGCCTAAGGAGGGACCAGAATTCACAGTCTCCTGGTGATTGGGCCAAAGTCACACTATGGGCTTTCATGCCTAAGGTGGGACTAGAACCCCAGGTCTCCTGACTTCTAGCCTGTGCCTTAACAACTAGACCAAACTGCCCCTCTAGTGCTTTTCTGTGTCCCTTACAAAATAGCCTAGGGGAGAATATGAAAACAGGAAAATGAATGATTTTCTGCAGTGAGGGATAACCAATCTCTCAAGAAATTAGCATAGCATTGTAAAAGCAGTGGCTGCTGGTCCAATTAGTTGAAAGCAGTTTACTCTGCGTGGCAATATAGGTAATCCCCAACTTATGACCACAATTGGGATCAGAAATCCAGTTGTAAGTCATTGCAGTTGTAAGTTGAGGCAACTACGTGACCAGATCTGGGTTTTTTGCCATTTTTCACAGTGGTCATTAAATGAACCAATAGCCTGGGTTTGAAATGAGGAGTCCTTGGACCATTTTTTTGTCAAAAAGCAGCAAAAATGTTGCAAATTGAAGCCAACTGAGGTACATTGCAGCTGGTCACAAAGACAAGCCAATTGCCAAGTGGCCAATATGTGGTTTCTGTCAGGGTTCCGGCAGTTGCCCTAATTAAATCATGAGTCTTGAGCCAAGCTTCAAAAGAATCCAAAAGATTTATTAGGAGTAACATGTCAGCATTAAATTCACGGCTGACAGATTTTCAAGGGCAGAAGATCCGGTAGCTTAGCTATAATCTCTGTAACATAAACATGAAATGTTTTCTGGTTTTAAACTGCCAAACTGCTCCTTCAGATTTCCGCCCACCCTGTTTATGGCAACTCAAAAACAGGCATAGGAATGTTTTACGAGGTGACAGTCTCATTATTTCAGAGGGGGTGTGTGTGACATTTTACAATGGCCAGAAGTGTTTTTTGCAGGCCATAAAGCTCCCATTCCGAGACCATCGTAATTTGTTCCAAATGATTGTAAAATATAAACAAATTAACTCTCAGCAACATCTTCAGGTAGAAAGGATCAAAGCCCATTTTATGGGCTAGGCTTGGATTGCAATGCTGTATTCGCCATCTTGTCTGTCATGATTCCCCACCTATATGATGCTGATTGCTCCCCCAGTATTTTCCAATAAAAAGTTCTACTCCTCTAGCTGGCTGCCTGAATCATTTTTAAAGCAGAAATACCAATTCAAGTTTTCTCAGCCTTGGCAATTTTTAAATGTGTGGACTTCAACTCCCAGAATTTCCAAGGCAGCTGGCTGGAGAATTCTGGGAGTTGAAGTCTTCACATCTGCCAAAGTTAAGAAACGCTGTAGTAAAAGCTGAATTTCTATTACTGTATTCTCTGAGATAAGCCTCTCAGCTGATAAACTGAACGACAAAATCATTACCAAAATCACAAGCAAATTTAATTTTCATTTACTTTAGATTCTCTGACAGCAACAGAATTGTTCATCTTCTCCACTCTGGTAATAACTTTTGGCTTGAAAATTGCATCATGCGTAAACTCTTAGTGATTTCCAGACATGGCAATTACCTATCTCCCAGAAATGCATTCAGCAAGAGATGGGAAACTGTAAACATTTACATCATCCTTAAAGCCTATGATTTAAAAAAAACACTGTCCATGGATAAGTCAAAGTCATTTTTTAAAGTACATATGTACATACGTACATAAATACATATATTTTATACATATATATATTACATTCCAGTTGCAACATTCTTTACAGCATATAATGATGGAAATGCACAACAAAATAAATAAAATAAGTTGAACCACTGAAACAGGTAATCCTCAACTTACAACAGTTTGTTTAATGACCTAAATTATAACAGCACCAAAAAAAGTGACTCATCACCGTTTTTCATATTTATGACGGTTGCAGTATTCCAGGGTCATGTGATCATCTTTTGTGACCTTCTGATAAACAAAGTCAATGGGGAATCCAGACTCACTTAACAACCTGTTCTGTCCTAGGCCTTCCCCAAAAGCACTAAGTCAATTCTGAGTCCTGGCAAAAACCTCTTTTATTACATTAATGTGAATTTATTTCATTCACAGTCAGCCAACGGCTTGGCAAATAATCTTGCAAAGGTGTACTAATAAGCTCAGACCTTTATCAATCGAGGAATGCTGCCCGGTAAATAGTTCCATACTCACTGCTGGCGGGGAATGGCTGGGTTATGCAGACAAATCATGAGGCTGGAGCAAACAAACGATGAACGAGCGAGTTGTTTCCTGCAAAAGCTCTCTCCCCTTTTATTTCTCTTTTAATCCTGATGGGAGGGGCCATTCATCGTCCACCTGTGGCCGTACTCCCACATCGACCCTGAGTTCTTAATTGTGCCTTCCTTTTGGCAGCTCTGCGCATGTGCAGGCTGGGAACCAGTTCCAGAAGCTCCCCCCACCTCACTGCTGTCTGAGCCCGAAGGCAGCTGATGACTGCCAGCATGCCCTGGCCCCTTCTCTGCCTCTGACACAGAGCCCTCATCCAAGCCTTCTTCAGCCTCCAGGACTGGCCCAGGTTCCTTCCCAACCTCCTCACTACTGTCTGAATCTGCTGCCAGCTCCGCCAGCTGCTGGCGGGCCACAACACAACCGTGTAAGTTAACAATTGCACTGATTCACTTAACAACTGTGAGGAAAATTCACTTAACAAATGTCTCACTTAGCAACAGAAATTTTGGGCTCAATTGTGGTTGTAAACCGAGGACTATCTATTAATCTTCAGAAGTCTACCTCAGTGAAATAGTTTTGACAGTCTTGTAGTAATCTTCAATGGCAGCCCCACAAAGAATGCATTGTAGTAGTCAAGACACATCCAGATTAAAGAGAGAGCCATTATTGCTGGAGCTTCGAGGTCCAGGAAGGACCAATGCCTTTTACCTGATGACCTCGCAAAAGCTATGAATCTAGGAGACATCCCCAAGACACAGAACTGCTCCTTTTAGGGAACTGCCAATAGTCCCTGGCTTATGCCCACAATTAGGACGATAATTTCCATTACTAATAAGGCGATTGTTAAGTGAGTCGCTCCTGATTTTATGACTTTTTTCACTGTTCTTAAGCAAATCACTGCAGTTAAGTGAATCATAAGCAAATCTGGCTTCCCCATTGTGTTTGCTAGTTGGAAGCAGCTGGGAAGATCTGGAATGGTGATTGTGTGATCCCAGAATACTGCAACCATCGTAAACATGTGCTGATTGCCAAACGCCGGGATTCAGATCACATGATCATGGGAATGTCATAAGTGTGAGGCCTGTTCATAAGACTTTTTTTTAATGCCATTTGAGCTTCAAAACGATCATTAAACGAATGTTGTAAGTCAGAGGTGTCAAACTCAATTTCATTGAGGGCCGAATCAGGATTGTGTTTGACCTCAGACGGCTGCGGGGTGGGTGGGCGTGGCCATGGTGGGTGTGGCCAACTCCACATCACTCGTGTCAAGGGCACCACTTTCCTGAGACCAGTGGTGGGATTCAGAATTTTTTGCTACTGGTTTTGTGGGCGTGGCTTGGTGGGCATGGTGTGGTTTGGTGGGCATGGCTTGATTTGGCGGGCATGGCAAGGGAAGAATATTGCAAAATCCCCATTCCCTCTCCACCCCACTAACCTGCTTTCCAGTTCCGCTCTCCTGGGCAGGGCAACAAAAGGAGACCCAGACGATCAGCTGGGACTCAATGGGAGGCAGAGAAGTGATGGGGGCGGGGCCAGTCAGAGGTGGGATTTGCCGCTTCTCTGAACTCAACATTTCTGCTACCGGTTCTCCAGAACTGGTCAGAACCTGCTGAATTCCACCTTTGCCTGAGACGCTCCCTCACATTATAATCTTCCTCCCTCCGTCTTAGTTTTCCTTTCTTCTTTCCTTCTTTTTCCTTCCTTGCTGTCTTCCATTCTTTCCTTTTTTTCTTTATCTTTCCTCTTTCCCTTTCTCCTTTACTGTCCCTTCTTGTATGCTCAAATGCAAAAGGGGAAACATTTCTCCTTTTGTTTTGTTTTTAGTTTGTTTTGCTAGCCCTCTACCAGCAAAAGCATTCCTCCCCCTGCCCCTGAGCTCCGTTTTCACCGGCAGAGGCACCTTGGGCAGGTCCTTTACTGTTTCCAGGCCAGCCAGATCTAAGCTTTGAGTTTGACACCCCTGTTGTAAATCAAGGACTGACTGTATGACCTTGGATGATGATTGATGATGATGATAACAATAGCAATAACAACACAAGTAATAGCAGTTTTAATAATTTATTAAATGTATATGCCCAATTCTCAATGACTCTAAGCATTTTACAATTGTTTAACCATTTAAAAACAAAGAACAGTGCAAAAGACACAAAACCAGCATCATATAAAAATACAGGGGTTTTTCTCTTACTTACAACCATTAGTTTAGTGACCATTTGAAATTACAACATCACTGAAAAAAAGTCCTCAAAATTATAACCACCACAGCATCTCCACAATCACGTGATCCAAACTTGGGCATTTGGTAACCAGCATGATTTACGATGGTTGCAGTGTGTTGGAGTCATGTGATCACTGTTTGCAACTTTCCACTGTTTGCAATTCCAGCCAGGGAAATTTAATGAGTACAGCCAGGTTCACTTAATGGCCTCCTGGTTCATTTAACAATTGTAGTGATTCATTTTAACAAGCATTGCAAGAAAGTTATAGAAAGAAATACAGCTCATTCATTAGTCTGGCATCTGCACTGCATATCAGGCATTAATACAATTGAGCGAGTCCAGAAGTATTTCACGAGGAGTACTACACTCCTCTGCTCACAACAGAATACCCTACTGTACATCATCAGGCTTGAGATTTTGGGCTTGGACAACCTTGAACTAAGCCACCTATGGTTAGACTTAAGCATAGCACACAAAATTATCTGCTACAATGTCCTATCAGTCAATGACTACTTCAGCTTCAACCACAGTACAAGAGCACACAACAGGTACAAACTCAATGTAAACAGCTTCAAACTTGATTGCAGAAAGTACGACTTCAGCCACAGAGTGGTCAATGCCTGGAATGCATTACCTGACTCTGTTGTTACATCCCCAAACCCCCACTCCTTTAACCTCAAACTAACCACCATTGACCTCACCCCATTCCTAAGAGGTCTGTAAGGGGCATGCATAAGTGCACCATCGTGCCTACCATCAATGTCCTATTGTCCACATTTATTCGTACCTATCTCCTGTATTCTTACTCATGTTTATACTTATATCTATTACCTTGTAAAGCGATTGACAAATCAAATCAAATGAAATCAAATCAATCAAACAATCAATCAATCAATAAAATAAAGTTCATAAAATCAGGCACGGTTCACTGAACACCTGTCTTGCTTAGCAGTGGAAATTCTGGTCTTAATTTTGGTTGTAAATTGAGGACTTCTTTTATTCTATAATTGTATATCATCAGCATCTTCATGGTAATTCATTGCAAGCCCACAGGTGAGTTTGAGAATATGGTGGCTGCAAAATCCTACATGGAGGCCAGGTGGGGAAAAAGTCAAAATTGAATTCATAACCTCACAATCACAATCATCATTTTGACTTTTAGACACCCCCTCCCCCACTACAGATGCCCCAAGACTCTGTGTAAGTTCTCCAGGATACTCTGGCTTCAAATGTCATTTTAAAACAACCAAATCTTATTCTACTAAATTAATTAGCACAAAAGAAGCACATGTTTACAACAGAAATAACAGAATTATATTCCATTAATGAAATAACTTCAAACTTAATACTTTTTAAAAAAAGATTAAAGGGCCTGGCAGATTATATTCGAAATGAATGTTGCTTATATTGTTCAAAAATCATCTTTCTTGTTCTCTTACTAGAAAGAGAAGCTTAATTCACATGTTGATAAGCCAGCAATCTATTCTGTAAACCATTTTTAGATTTTTTTTTCTTCCAATATTTGCAGGTGACTCACCCAACCTTTTGGCTTCCAAAATCCAGAGTTTTCAGTATCTTATTAAATTACAAATAATGAAATATAGTACTATAGAGAATCACAGACGTGACCTTGGAAAATGTACACGATAGCGGTACATGATTTAATCCCAGGACAGAAATAGAACATTAGAAACAAATTTAAAGTGACTCTGCCTTAACCTTGTAGAAGGAGGGAAGAAAAGGGGAAATCCTACCAGGCTTCCAAAGATCATGTTATGACCAATAGTCCTCATTTAAGTGATCACTTAGTGACTGTTTGAAATTACGACGGCCTTGTAAAAAGTGCTTTAAGGCCACTAAAGTACTTCTGACTTTTGCAGAATGTTGCACCCCTCCCCCCACACATGCAGTTACACGTTCACAATCAGGGTGTCACACTTACAACCAATTGTCAAGTGTCCCACAATCATGTGTTCACTATTTGCAATCTTCTCTGCTGGCTTCCCCAAAAAGTCAATGGGGAAAACAGTGGGAAAGATTGCAAGCTGATGGTGTCTGCCAAGAGGACTCCCTCTCATCTTTTGGAGCTAGCTGAAAGTGGTCCCTGCCAATCCATGCCTGCTTGCATCTCAGCAGCCAAAATCTGAGCAGATATGAAGCTCAAAATCCCTCTTGAGAGCTGAATGGAAGGATGCAGAGAAATTTCTTATTGGTATTTAGGAGCTGAGGACTTGGCAGCACAGGAAAACAAGAGCCAAGGTTTCAGATCCGTGTATCTGCCATTCTTCAATGGAAGAAGAAGGGGAGGGGGAGTTGGTACAAGTAATCCTTTTTGATGTAACTTGATATCTTAAGTCTTGTATTGAATCTGTATAACTTGCATATGATATACAAGTGTGGACTGGAGCCCAGATGCCTGGAAACTTGTCACCTCTTGGAGAGATAGCAAGAGGAGAAGGGTCCATAAAAATTGCAGCTCTGAAAGAAACTTCCTGGGAAACTTTTCTCAACTTTTTTTCCAGAAAACCAGGAGTGGAAATTAACATGTTCCTTCTTTGTATTGATAAAATCCACATCAGACTAAGGGGAGGGGTTCTAACTCCCTTTATCTATGCTGTATGCCTGGAGGCATATTAGACCCTGCTTTGACTAATACCTGGATAACTTCATTTTCACAATAAAGAATTCCTTTTGAAATACCCAGTTTTCAGAAATTCATTCCTGTCATTTAAAGGGGAGAGTCTGGGCCTCACACAAGGACTTAATAGCTGACCATCAACACCCCAAACAACAAATTAACAGCCACACACAACCAGGCACCACATAAATACCATGCATAAAATAGTCCAAGTTCCAGGAGAGATGGGCTCCAGCACCAGTCTGCAAGCTCAGAAGACTAAAACCAAAGGTGCTTTTCTTTTTTTTTCAGGAGGCAACTGGACTTTCTTGTTTTTTTTTCTTTTGAAGATGTTTCACTTCTCATCCAAGAAGCTTCTTCGGCTCTGACACAGGATAGTGGGGAATGGAAGACACACATCCTGTCAGAACTGAAGAAACTTTTTGGATGAAAAGCGAAATGTCTTCAAAAGAAAAAACAAGAAAGTTCAGTTGCATCCTGAAAAAAAAAAAAAAAAAC
>BHFT01022198.1:19097-72769 GCA_004320025.1 Laticauda laticaudata
AAAAAAAAAAAAAAAAAAAGCACCTTTGGGGCAACCATGACCTGAATGACTGAGAATCTGTACAAACAGAAGATTAAACCTCTGGTCCTGGTGACCAACCCCAATTGGATCCTATAATATTATCCTGGGACATATATTTTTGCCTTCATTTGATGCAGAGAAAGACCCCAGCACCATGCCTGCTTGAACCTCAGCAACTGTAATCATGCATGTACCTCAAAATCCCTCTCTCCTCACTTTTATGGAGAGCCACACACAGAGATAGGGAGAGAAGGACTTTAAGCAGAGGTGGGTATTCAGCAGGTTCTGACCAGTTCTGGAGAACCGGTAGTGGAAATTTTGACTAATTTGGAGAACTGGCAAATCCCACCTCTAACTGGCCCCGTCTATTCTCTGCCTCCCGAGTCCCAGCTGATCAGCTGGGTCTCCTTTGGTTGCCCTGCACAGGAGAACAGAGCTGGAAAGCAGGTTAGTGGGGAGNTCCCAGCTGATCAGCTGGGTCTCCTTTGGTTGCCCTGCACAGGAGAACAGAGCTGGAAAGCAGGTTAGTGGGGAGGGGAGGGAATGAGGATTTTGCAGTATCCTTCCCCTGCCATGCCCACCGAGCCACGCCCACAGAGACCGGTAGTAAAAAAATTTGAATCCCACCACTGATTTTAAGAGCCATACATGCTATAAACGTGTTCAAAATCCCTCCCTCCCTGCAACTCCATAAGCAGAAAGAAGGATTCTGTTTACTTAATGACCCATGAGATCACTTAATGACTGCAACAGTGATTGTGGTCATGTGGGCATGTTGCTTAATGACCTCTTTGCTCAGCAACCAAACTGGTGCGTTTTTCTTAGCTGTTGTTAGCACTTAAGATAGGCCAGATCAGGGAACAATAGCATATTAGAACTCTACTTCTATTTCTAGATCTACATAGATAATTCTCGCTGAATGATCCCAATTGGAACAATGAACTAATTCTTCCAAACAGGTGTTTTTGGCCAGAAACCAGCAAAATTGTCACAAATTGTGGAACTCTAGTGAGTTAGGATATATAGATATCTTCGCTTAATAACCACAATTGTCCCAATTGTGGTCTTTAAGTGAGGACTACCTATATAGTCTTAAGTCATAAGATGCTCTCTAAGTTCTAACATGCTCTGTGTTTCCTGACCTGGCCTACCTCAAGGGACTGATAACAGCCAAGAACAATGAATGATGGTTAAAAGGAACATCTAAACATCTAAAAGGAAGGTGACAGCAGTGTCCCAATATCTCAGGGGCTCCCACAAAGAAGGGGGGAGTCAAACTATTCTCCAAAGCACATGAAGGCAGAACAAGAAGCAATGGGTGAAATTAATCAAGGAGAGAAGCAACCTAGAACTAAGGAGAAATTTCCTGACAGAACAATTAATCTGTGGAACAACTTGCCCCCAGAAGTTGTGAATTCTCCAACACTGGAAGTTTTTAAAAAGATGTTGGATAACCATTTGTCTGAAATAGTGTAGGGTTTCCTGCTTAAGCAGGGGATTGGACTAGAGGATCTCCAAGGTCCCTTCCAACTCTATTATTCTATTCTATTCTATCTTTGGGGAGGTATCGAAAAAATCAAGATGGCAGCCAAAACTGATTGAAACCCATCCTTCTTTTTATAGTGGTTGAACCTGCCAACTTGACTTTTTTGACTCCTCCCCTGATCTTTAACGCAAAGAGGATGATTTCAAGTCGTATTACAAGTAGTCCTCAACTTACAACAGTCCATTTAGTGACCAAAGTTACAGTGTCACTGAAAAAAAATAACTTATGACCATTCTTCACACTTATGATCACTGCAGTATCCCCATGGTCACATGATCAAAATTCAGATGCTTTGACAACTGACTGATATTTATTTATTTTTATAAAGAATTTTTATTTTTAAAAACATACACATACAAAACATAAAAACATAAAACCATCTTCCATTTTATATACATACAGTGTGTCAGTTGATTGCAAATCTTTTGTGCTATCCTTTTGTAGTCATTTACTCACAATTTATATCAGTTTTCACATTGTTGAACTAAAATATGCATATATTTATCAGTTTTTACTCATCCATGACTAAACTATTTATTCCATCATTTTATATGAGATGTTCCAAGTTTTACCTTAAAATTTATGTTATACTTTCAACCGGTGGTTATATATGGTCTATATTATGTTTTATATCAATCTATTAAATTTCTATCACAAAATTATCTTGTCTATTACATTACCATGCCTCTTTATCCAACCGTTGATGAACAAATCCCATATCATATAAAATGACTGACTGATATTTATAACGGTTGCAGCATCCTCATGGTCACGTGACCAAGATTTGGATACTTGGCAATTGACTTATATTTATGACTGTTGCAGTGTCCCCAGATCATGTGAATGCATTTTGTGACCTTCTGACAAGCAAAGTCAATGGGGAAGCCGAATTCACTTAACCACAGTTTGCCTAATTTTGCGACTTTCTGACAAGCAAAGTTAGTGGATAAGCCAGATTCACTTTACAAGTGTGTTACTAATGTGAAAACTGCTGTGATTCAATTAACTGTGACAAGAAAGATCGTAAAATGGGGCAAAATTAACTGTTTCTGTTGCTTAGCAACAGAAACTTTGCGGTCAATTGTGGTTGTAAATCGAGGCCTAGCTGTATTTACTGTTAAGTAATGCTAACATAATAGCCAATGGGGAAAGCAAAGGTCAGAATCTGGGAAGCTATGACTTCTAGTGTGGCCTTAAAAGCACAAAGGCAGCTGGGTGTCTCTGGGCCAGTCATTTTCTCTCAACTAGGAAGTAGGCAATGGCAAAATCATTTCTGAAAAACCTTGCCAAAAAAAACTGCAGGGACTTGCCCAGATAGTCTTCCTTTTCCTCAACCCTAGCATAACCCAGTACAGGTAGTCCTTGACTTACAACAGTTCATTTAGTGACCGAAGTTACAACGTCCCTGAAAAAAGTTATTTATGACCTCTTGTCACACTTACGACCGTTGCAGCATCCTCATGCTCACGCGACCAAGATTTGGACACTTGGCAACTGACTCATATTTGACAGTTGCAGTGTGCCCAGATCATGTGAATGCATTTTGTGACGTTTTGACAAGCAAAATCAATGGGGAAGCCAGATTCACTGAACCACCGGGTTATTAACAACAAATGCAATGTTTAACTTAACGACTGTGGCCAGAAAAGTCATAAAACGGGGTGAAACTCACTTCACAAATATCTCACATAGCAACATAAATGTTGGGTTCAATTATGGTCATAATTTGCGGACCACCTGTATGATAACATTATTGTAAATGTTATTCTTTGCAGATTGACAAGAAAATTGTCAGAACTGAAATTGGAGTTTTGCTGAGGCTCTCCCATCCAAACATTGTAAGTAACTGTTCTCTGTAGTATTTAAAATGGTAAGCTTGCATTGGTAATCACATTTGGTTTGCTTTTGTGACACATTGAGGTTTTTTTTCCCCATCTCCTGATTTCCTGTTGCCGAGCGTCCAAAATACAGTTATGTGACTGTTGGAAAGTCCAGCTGTGAGAACTTCAAATCTGGGCCATAAGTAACCCTGGGGAGGTCCGTCACAACTCTGAACAGTCACTAAGCTGTAGTCCCAACAGTTGTTTTATTCTTTCCTCACAGAGAGCTGCTTCAGCCACTGTCTCTTTTTGGGTTCATACACTGTCTCTTTTTGGGTTTAGATAACATTTATTGTCATGTTTTCCTATGGGCATACTGGCACACATTAAAAATAAAATTCTGTTACCTGCTTTCAAAAGTGTATACATACATAGCACACATATGCACATGCTATATACATACATACATATACAGACCCATACATATAAATGCATGCAGGAGTGGGATCCGACTGGTGTAACTACCGGTTTGATGGCTATGTGTCGCGCGCACATGTGTGCTTCATGTGCAAGTGCGCCAGATGAGTGCATGCAATTAACAAACTGCTGAGCTACCCAGACAGCTGAGCAGCGCTGCACGTGTGTGCGCAGCTTTTGAAAAAGCACTTCTTCCCTGCTTTTCCAACCACTGCTGTGCCGCGCAAAGCAGCTGAGGTTGAAAAAGCAGGAAATAAAGGACAGGTAAGACCCTGGGTGGGTGGGTGGGCCAAAACAGCAGCAAACACAGAACTGGTTTTGTGTCTGCTGCTCTTCAGAGCTATTGGTTCTACAGAGCCTGACAGAACCAGTAGAATCCCAATCCTGAATACATATATTCATACATACATACATACATACATACATACATACATACATACATACATATGTAATATAATGTATATATTAATCACTGTCCATTTTTTGCACCACTTCCAGCTCTAAAGTACAATATTCCTCTTCATTCCAAGAGACCATAACCTTCCTATATTATGGCTTTATTAAATTGGCATTTCTATTATCAATTCCCTTCTTAATTATTCCAAATATGGAATCCTTTTTAATACATTGCAAGCCACCCAGAGTCACATGACAGCAAGATGGGCAGCAAATAAATTTAATCAATAAATAAAATATAGCTGTTGCATTCTGAATTTTCATTTAGACATCCACTATAACACCAAGATCACGATCATTCTGTCTGCTGTCTTCATCCATCTATCTGTCTGTCTGTCTGTCTGTCTGTCTGTCTGTCTGTCTATCTATCTATCTTCTATCCATATATTAATGTATCATCAGATAGATACATCATCTATTTTTCTAACAATCATTTATCTTCTATCATCTTTTTAATCATCTCTGTCTCTCTCCCTCCCTCTTCTTTAGCAAAGTGATTGATTCTATGCAGGGCCCCTGAGAATATACCAAACACTAGGAATTTCTTTTTCCTACATAGGTTTCCAATCTACCGTAGTTTCTTGCACGAACAGTAAAATCTCAGCTTTTCTTTGTTTGTTTGTTTTTAAAGTAAGGTTGTTTTTTCTTCTCTATACAAATTTCTTTGTTTGTTTTAAGTTCCATTAAAAAAAGAGAGAGGATGAGAAACTTCATTTCATTGTTTACCCTTGCGATGTGTAATTTTCCCTTCTGCTGCCAGTGTTCAACTGATAGGAAGTGATAATAGGATTGCAAACTTTTGAAGTTAATAAGAAAAAGATTGCAGGGCCATGTATTAGAAGGAAGCATTAAGCCTTTTCCTGGTGTGACTGGTATTGTAGGATCACTGAATGGAGCACCATGAGCTGAGAAAGTAATGATTAAAGTGGTATGAAATTCACAGTGTCACTATCTTAAGAAACTATTATGGAACAATTTTCTGGGAGAGGAGGAAGGGTTAGCCAGAAAGAAAAAAATTGAAAGGTGGTTGCAAATATTTCTGTCTCCCTAATAGGCTGTGGTTGTTAGCTTCATTGTATTGTCATAAAGAATACAAAAAGCTGTGATTTCAGGTTGCCTGGACAGCTGGGAATCTTTCAGTAATCTTATGATTTACTTCCTTTGTTGCTAAGCCTAAGCCTCAAAAAAATTAAACCTTTTGACGTCTGTTTAGTATATTTAGGTCAAATGTACAATATTCATGGACTGTATATTTATAATAAATATTAAAATGTACGACATATTTACTGACTAAAAACTCATCAAACGTGCTTCCAGGCAACATTTTAAAAAAAATGATTTATGCCTTCCATTGATTTTTGAGTTACAGTTATGCAGTGTACAGTGCAGTGTACAGTGCTTCCTAGAAGCTGTGTGTATGGCTGTTGGTTTCAATTGTACTGCAGAGGTGGCATTCAGCAGGTTCTGACCAGTTCTGGAGAATCAGTAGTGGAAATTCTGAGTAGTTTGGAGAACTGGCAAATCCCACCTCTGACTATTCTCTGCCTCCCGAGTTCCAGCTGATCGCCTGGGTCTCCTTTGGTTACCCTACACAGGAGAACAGAGCTGGAAAGCAGGTTAGTGGGATAGGGAGGGAATGGGATTTTGCAGTATCCTTCCCGTGCTGTGCCCACCAAGCCATGCCCACAGAACCGGTAGTAAAAAAATTTGAATCCCACCACTGTTGTACTGAGGCTTTTTTTTTTTTTGTCCTCATAATACACTACGTTGTTCTTTCCAACCAGCACCTTGCAATGTTCCACAGCTGATGATGGATTACAGGTAGACCTCGAGTTAACAACCATAACTGAACCCAAAATTTCTGGTTGCTTAGCAAGGCCATGACTTCTGCCCCATTTTATGACTGTTTTTTGCCACAGTTGTTAAGTGAAGTTCTTAAGTGAGTCGTGTGGTCATTAAATGAATCCGGCTCCCCACCCCATTGGCTTTGCTTGCTGAAAGCCGGCTGGGAAAGTTACAGATGATGATCACATGACCCCAGGGAACAATGCAACTGTCATAAATACAGGCCAGTTGTCAAATACCTGAATTTTGATCACATGACCATGAGGATGCTGCAATGGGCATTATTTTCAGTGCTGTTGTAATTTTGAACAGTCACTAAGCAAATGGTTGTAACTCAAGGATTAGCTGTCAAGTTGGTTTCGACTCTTAGCATCTACACACTCAACCTGGCCCATCACAGCACTCAACATCACTGTAACAGAGTCCTTCTACTTTGCGGCTTGTCCTCTTTTTCTTCTCTTTTCTTCCAGCTTTCCCAGAATTAGAGCTTCCACTAAAGAGCCGAGCCTTTGCTTAATGCATCCATCTATATATATAAAAGCGAAATACCATTCATGCATCATCACAAAATCTCTACAACTGTAAAGCCTACAACTTTGAAATTTGGTACGTTCCTCTTGGCTTCTAGGTGCTTACTAAGAAAGGATTTGTCAAAATGATGATCAGAGCATTAGTATTTCCTATATTATTATTAACACGCTCTGATGCTAAGGAGTTCTACTCCCCCCCCCACCTGAAAAGAAATCTATTCCAAATGCAAAACACAATCAGAGGAGAGGAGGTTCAGTTTCAGTTTCACAGCACCAAGCAGCTTCAGTACAGAACAGTTGAGCATGCCCAGGCTCCTTGCTGTCTCCTTGCTCACACAGCAAATACTGTTTCAGTTTTCAAACAGCGCTCAATTCTCTCATATTGACAGGACGCTCGCCAGATAAATACCGATGGAAGCTTGTAGGCTGAGACACAATTCTTCCCCTTATTTTCCTCCCAAAAAACTAAACCTGATCACATAGTTTTATAGCGAACCACGGGTATAGAGTTAGTAGTACAATAATTTGCTCATCTGTGCCATGAGTGAGACCTCTAAATTGGTTTGGTTGATGATCCATTTATTTTTAGCTTGTCCATAATAGGCTAAATTCAAAAGTATCAACCCTCTTCCAATTCCACTTCTTCAAAATCCAATTTTTGTTTCCATAATGGGTGACAGTAAATAGTGTTGCTTGCTTTAGGTGTTTACAGGTAGTCCTCGGGTTATGACCATTACAGAGCACAGATTTTCTGTCATATATCATGACAGTCGTAAGTCAAGTCAGCCATGTTACCAACCTGATTTATATATGTGTGTGTGTGTGTGTATGCATGTGTATGTATATATGTATGTATACACACACACACACACACACACACACATATATATATATATATGTTTTCTGAGGTTTTCGCGATATTGTAGTGGATCTTTGCGTTATTCAGGTTTCTGCCCGTTAGAATTATGGATATCTAGGCACTGTTTCGATTGAAGTCTCATATCATCTTCAGGCTTGTTTTTTCAGCTGTTTTGCTTCTCACAGTAATGGTTTGAGCTTGCAGCTCTTGCTTCTCACTATTTAACTGCTAGTGGGTGGACTTGATGTTGTTTGGCTGTTGTTCTGATTGTTAGGGAGGGTTGGCTTTGTTCTGATTGCTGGGGGCAACTTTGCTAATGATATCAGCACCGTCTTTCACACGGAGCAAGCTGCATCTGAAGCCTCCAACACAAAGAACAGGGTTGCCAGCCAATCAAAGCCATATATACAGACAGAAGAACCAGAAACACCCAATCAATCAAACCCAAGTCCAATGAACACAGACCCAGGCTCATTTAGCAGGATCAGAATGACCAGCTCTCAAATTGAAACCAGGAACTGTGAGACCCACTTCATACATGAAGCTTGAGATGGACAGATGAGATTGTCTTGAAAGCGTTGCTACAACTTTAACAGAAATACAATCGACGTGGGATATACCCGAAGGAAGCATAAACAGCAACAATAATATAAATATTATAATATATAGTTTTTTTTGAGCTTTCGATTAGGGTATTACAGTGTGCTGTTTTAGCTTCCTCGGTATTATCCCACGTCATTTAGTTGTTGTTAAAGTTGTAGCAACGTTTTAGCAAATCTATCTGCCATCATTCAGGCTTCGTATTGATTCGTCTTGGTGGTCAGGCTATCACACGCGAAGTTATTTAAATTTGAGGTGCCTATGTTGTCCCAGATGGTTTTTCTACACATCTGATTGGTTGGGAGTCTTGTCGTGTGTTTATTGTGTCTGGAGTTTGTTGATTTGGTGTTTCTGGTTTCTTCTGTCTGTTTGCGGCTTTTTATTGGCTTGCAAATTGTGTCCGTGTGGAGGCTTCACTTGCAGCTGGCTTTGAGTAAAAAGGATGCGGCTATATCTATTAGAGCTATGGTTTCATCTTGGGTGCTGGTTGGGTGTGTTTGAGTGGAGTTATAGGGGAGTCTGACTTGTTGCCCAGGTGTTGCTGCTTTTGGTGGTGGAGTCTTTTCTGTTTGAGAGTGCATCTTCTCAAATGATTACAGTCTGTGTGAATAGCTCTTCTATTTTTTCATAGCTTTAGTTTTTTTCACGAACTCAAATTTACAGTAAGCCTGATGATGGCAATGAGATTCTGCTGATAAGTTTGCTACAATTTAAAAGCACGTACAATGACTGGATTAATACCCGAAGGATTACATATATTGTATATATCATATATATTATATATATGTAATATAACATACATACTATACACCGTATGCAGGTATGACATGTTCGGATCTTTTCCCGTGTAAGTGAGAGTATCTTGGAATGTTTTAACGAGATCCCACTGCCATCTTCACTGGGCTTCGGCAATCGTGCTTGCTGTGAAGCAAGTGGACTGGACTGCCCGCTCCCTATATATGCTGCTGGAGTGTTGCTGTTGTTTTGTCATTTCTTGATTGGTTGCATGAGTTATGTTGACAATTTGGTTGGCTTTTCCCCAAGAACATGTGTGGCTCATGTATGGCTTGGTTTGTCTTACAGCCTCTGGTGTTTTAATGACTGGGTTGAAGGCTGATGTGTGATGACCTTCTCAGTTCTATTGTTTTGACATCTGGTCTTTGTGCTGTAATCTCTTGTTCGTAAGTGTCTGGGTGTGCTGCTGTGTCTGACTTTCTAGTCTATTCTATTTGTTGACATCCTTGGATCTTGTGCGTAATTCCTGGTCGTTGCGTGTTGCAAAATCCTGAGGTTTTTGGTGTTACTCCTGAGTTCTGGTGATGTGATATCCTGAGTGGGTGGCTGTGATGGATAGTTCCAGGTTTGATTTTGCTTTATCAAGTTTGAGCCTGGAATGTGTTCATGGCGTGGTCGTTTTTGCTTGTTTGAGGGGTTAGGTGTGTAGCAGCACTGGTTGAATGCAGCCGTGGTCGGTTTCTGGACAAGTGGTGTCTTTTCGTCTATGGATGTTTTGGTTTGAGTGCTGGTGAGGGGAATGGTGGTGTGCGTTTGTATTGATCCGGTTGTTTGGTTTCTTTGCTGGGACTCCTTTTGTTGTAAGGGTAGTTTCCAGATGTTCTGGTAGCAGAGCATCGTTCCGTTTATTCATGTGTATGGGTATTTTCTCTATTTCGATGTCTCCTGAGTATTCTCTGATGCTGAAGTGTTCAATTATTGGAGACTAATTTTGGTTCCCTCAAATTAATTTCAATGTCCTGTGTTTAAGGCTAGGGACAAAGGGGGAAGTATTTTCTTCTTTTCGATGGCGTTCTTGTTTCTCGCGATGCGTGCATTATTCGCCGTTGGTTTTCCAATAGTATGTGCTGGCGCAATTGGTTGCATGAGTATTTTCATAAAACTTTTTAGCTGGATTCTTGTCTTTTGGGGTTTCTTAAGATGTTGGCTATATTTTAGTCAGTGCGAAGCTGTGCTGATATTGTGTTTAGGAAATTTTGCTATCGTGGAGAAGGCAAGCATACCATGTCCTGTTCTTGTCTTGGTTCTGGGGGGTTCTCCAAGATTAGTGGGTAATTGTGCTTCTTTTGGAATCCATTGAAATTATACGTTAGTGAGCGTGTGTAATTCTGTTCTCAGTGGTCTTTGCACTAGCATGGTTCTGGAGATGAGGGTCTTGGCTATGGAGTTGATCTGTGCAGGGTGGTGATGGGATTGTGTGATTAAGTAGCAGTTGGTGTGTGTTTTCTTCTGGTGGATGGTATGTCCTAGGGAGCCATTGGGTTTTTTGTAAATTAGGATGTCCAGGAAGGGAAGCAGAAGCCAACAACCAACTTCCAACAAAGGTCATTAAGTGAATACAGTGATCATAAAGCAAACATAACAGTCATTAAGCAAATATCATGATCTCCCATACAATCACTCTCCTGAACAGATAATTCCCATAGCACTCTCTTATGCCTAAGGATATCTAAGCATGTAATAGGACTATATTACTATTACCCTTCTCATCTTTCCTATTACCTACTCCTGTTTGTATCTTATGATTTATTATTGTGTTGCTTATATGTGCACTGAGAGTTTATGTACTGGAGACAAATTCCTTGTGTATCCAATCATACTTGGCCAATAAAGAACTATTCCATTCCATTCCATTCCAAACACATTATCAGAAATTGACTTGATTGCCAAAAACCCAAAGTGAGATCTCTTGATTGCAGGGGGCAACCATTGAATTTTGAATCTGGGTCATAAGTACATTTTTGAGGAGTATGTTGTAACCTTAAATGGTTGCTAAGTAAATTGTTGTATGTCAAGGACTACCTGTATATAAAACCTTCCTGGGCTGTATGCAGACCTTCACTTAGTTTTCCACAATGTCTTTAAGTTTATTTCTTGAAGTGTCTCTTATACACCATTGTTCTGGGTTAGAGCAGAAATTCCACTGAATATTATTTGTAGTCTCCCAGTAGACTACAGTATTATTTGTAGTCTCCACAGCTGGTAATTCAGTTTGGACTTTTCAATATAAATTAGCCGTTTCTTTAAAAAAATCAAATCAGAACAACTTATGTGTGTGACTCATTATTGGTAAGAAAATTATGCAATTTGCATCTGAATGAAAACTGATCTAATATCAGCTTTTTGCAGCAAAATTCCCAAAATAAAACTGAATCATCATTTTAAATTCCCAGCTCTCCAAATGTGCCAGGTTACAAAGAACATTTGAGAAAAAAGGGGGAAAACTGTTAGGGAAAATTGTTTGCAAAAGAGAAAAAAAGGCAAACAAAATGTGTATAAAGCTAATAGAACAAAACAGAATAGAATTCTTTATTGGTCAAGTGTGATTGACCAATAATCATAAATCATGATTATAATCATAAAAATACATCTTATATTTAGAGAAAGTATACGACATATAGCCCTTCACTTACAACCATTTTAGTGACTGAAATGCCATGGCACTGAAAAAAGTGACGTATGATCAGTCCTCATACTTATGACTGTCACAGCATCTTCACAGTCACATGATCAAAATTTGTGTGTTTGGCAATTGGCATGCATTTATTCCTGAGGTCATGAAATTGCTATTTGCAATCTTCCCAGCAGGCTTTCAACAAGCAAGGCCAATGGGGAAAGCTGCGTTTGCTTAACAATTCCATGTTTCACTTAACAACTGCAGTGATTCACTTAACATCCATGCCCAAAAAGCAGGTGCAACTCACTTAACAACCAACTTGCTTAACAATAGAAAATGTGGTCCCCATTGTGATTATTAAGTTGAGGCTGACCTGTACTATGGATAGAGATTTTAGGTAGTTTTGAAAATATTCTTAATTTCAACCCAAAGGTCACAATGAACTTGCAAAATTGATAAACCTCAATTTGCCAACCTCTAATGTAGACACATATAAAGTCATAAAATCAAGCAGATTGAAATTTCTTTCCACATGATATCTTTGAATGGACAGTTGTCAGTGGTGTCTGGGCATGCAAAAGTGTAAATATTCAGAATTTCCATTGCTTTTTCCTCATTTCTGCAAAGCTTTTAGATCAAAGTTATTCATCCTTCTTCATTTCTTCCCACTTGCTTTTAGATCAAACTCAAAGACATCTTCGAAACCCCCACAGAGATCACGCTGATCCTTGAGTTGGTGACAGGTGGTGAGCTGTTTGACAGGTAACACAGGAAAAACCTTGGCTTAATTGGCAGATTCTTAATTAAGGATGACTAATTGAACAAAGAAAAGGAGAGTAATTTGTTACCATGGGGAAAAGATGTGTGGGACACAGGAAAGGTGCTTGGTTTAATTCACAGCCAATCTCTAAACTCTAATTTCTTAGCTTGCCTTCTATCCTGTTGCTTTCTGACTTTAGCTCTTGCTGAAAATGGAGATAGTTTTATTTTTTATATATACAGAATTGATGGACATAAATATGCCTGCACCAATCACCATTTCCTTGATTGACCTTTGTTTAAGATTTTTTTTTAGTTTTTTTACCTACAGAACTAAAGGGGAAATGACCAGTTGCAAATGGAAATGAGTAATTCCAGCATTGTGTGTGTTTTCAAATAACTTGTAGCATCACCTACAACCTAAAGTCCTTCTTGGAAAATAAATATGATGGGTGGCCATGACCCATTGGGATGGGGAATTAATCATGATGTTTGAGAATGGCCATTGCAAGCCAGACATGAAATGAAAATATGAAATGGATGGCAGCAAGAGGACTAGAATTAGCCAGTGATGTCAAGGAAAAAAAGCCAAGTCACTGAGTAATTCCATAACAAGCCAGATAAATTTCCATGAATATCTACTCATTACTAGAGATTAAGAGTAACCAACAATAGCAATCACTAGGATATGTGTTAAGAAAGTTTCTTTCCCAATGCCTTTTCCTTCTCTTTCCCAATGCTTTCCCCTCTGTCTCACAATGCCTTTTGCCCCAAGACTTTCCCTTCTGTCTCCCAAGATTTTCCTTCTGTTCCCCAAGGCCTTTTCCTTCTTCCCCAGTATCTTCCTTTCTGTCTCCCAAGGCCTTTTCCTTCTGCTCCTAATACCTTTCCTTCTGTCTCCCAAGGCCTTTTCCTTCTGCTCCTAATACCTTTCCCTCTGTCTCCCAAGGCCTTTTCCTTCTTTCCCCAAGACCTTCCCTTCTTTCCCCAAGACCTTTCCTTCTGTCTCCCCAGGTCTTTTCCTTCTTCCCCCAAGATCTTCCCTTCTGTTTCTCAAGGTCTTCTCCTTCTGGCCCGAACGCCTTCCCTTCTGCCCCTAATACCTTCCCTTCTGTCTCCCAAGGTTTTCCCTGCCATTTCCCAAGGCCTATGGAGGTTCTCTCTCATACATGAAGAATAAAAAATAAAGAGAATCACTTCTTTCAAAATGTTGTTCATTGGCATTTTTTTAAAAAAGACTTGAATTGAACAGATTGTTCTTTTAAACAATACAGTCCTGGGACAGAGAATCAGGGAGGAGGCAATGTGTGAATGGTTGCCTAGTAACCCCTGTGGTTCTCCCTTTTCCATCCACCAGGAAGAGGAGTGCACCGGTTGCCTAGCAACCTGCCATTCCTACCTTCTCTGCTGCAAAACTTCCCAGCCCCCTCCTCCTCATATCACACATTAAAGCAGCAGAAAAGAAACTAGTACACCCACAGGCTTATTTATTTTTAAGTATCCCCCCCACCAGCAGATTTACACGCTAGCAACAAGGCTGGCTGTGCAGAGTGAAGGCATATATATACACTGCTCAAAACAATAAAGGGAACACCTAAACAACACAATGTAACTCCAAGTCAATCACACTTCTGTGAAATCAAACTGGTCCACTTAGTAGCAACACTGACTGACAATCAATTTCACGTGCTGTTGTGCAAATGGAATAGACAACAGGTGGAAAGCAGAGGCAGTTAGCAAGACACCCCAATAAAGGAGTGGTTCTGCAGGTGGTGACCAGAGACCACTTCTCAGTTCCTATGCTTTCTGGCTGATGGTTTGGGCACTTTTGAATGTTGGCGGTGCTTTCACTCTAGTGGTAGCATGAGACGGAGTCTACAACCCACACAAGTGGCTCAGTTAGTGCAGCTCATCCAGGATGGCACATCAATGCGAGCTGTGGCAAGAAGATTTGCTGTGTCTGTCAGTGTAGTGTCCAGAGTATGGAGGTGCTACCAGGAGACAGGCCAGTACATCAGGAGACGTGGAGGAGGCCGTAGGAGGGCAACAACCCAGCATCAGGACTGCTACCTCTGCCTTTGTGCAAGGAGGGACAGGAGGAGCGCTGCCAGAGCCCTGCAAAATGACCTCCAGCGGGCCACAATGTGCATGTGGCTGCTCAAATGGTCAGAAACAGACTCCATGAGGGTGGTATAAGGGCCTGACGTCCACAGGTGAGGGTTGTGCTTACAGCCCAACACTGTGCAGGACGTTTGGCATTTGCCAGAGAAAACCAAGATTGGCAAATTCACCACTGGCGCCCTGTGCTCTTCACAGATGAAAGTAGGTTCACACTGAGCACATGTGACAGACGTGACAGGGTCTGGAGACGCCGTGGAGAACGTTCTGCTGCCTGCAACATCCTCCAGCATGACTGGTTTGGCAGTGGGTCAGTAATGGTGTGGGGTGGCATTTCTTTAGGGGGCCGCACAGCCCCATGTGCTCACCAGAGGTAGCCTGACTGCCACTAGGTACCAAGATGAGATCCTCAGACCCCTTGTGAGACCATATGCTGGTGCGGTTGGCCCTGGGTTCTTCCTTATGCAAGACAATGCTAGACCTCATGTGGCTGGAGTGTGTCAGCAGTTCCTACAAGACGAAGGCATTGATGCTATGGACTGGCCTGCCTGTTCCCCAGACCTGACTCCAATTGAGCACATCTGGGACATCATGTCTCGTTCCATCCACCAACGCATGCATGTTCCACCACAGACTGTCCAGGAGTTGGGGGATGCTTTAGTCCAGGTGTGGGAGGAGATCCCTCAGGAGACCACTCCACCACCTCATCAGGAGCATGCCCAGGTGTAGGGAGGTCATACAGCCATGTGGAGGCCACACACACTACTGAGCCTCATTTTGACTTGTTTTAAGGACATAATATCAAAGTTGGATCAGCCTGTAGTGTTTTTTTTCCACTTTAATTTTGAGTGTAACTCCAAATCCAGACCTCCATGGGTTGCTAAATTTGATTTCTATTGATAATTTTGTGTGATTTTGTTGTCAGCACATTCAACTATGTCATGAACAAAGTTCAGAATATTCATTCAGATCTAGGGTGTCTTTATTTTTGTGTCCCCTTTATTTTTTTGTGCAGTGTATATTTAAAACAAAAAACCTGCATGCTGTTTCTTCTCTGCAGGATTGTGGAGAGGGGATTTTACAGCGAAAGAGATGCAGCCCATGTGGTGAAACAGATCCTGGAAGCTGTCTCCGTAAGCCATTTGAATGTTTCCTTTCTTTTTCTAGATTCTGTGTCCTTGCATCTGTTTTGGAGGGTAGAATTCTGGTTGCCAAGGAAACGGAAATATAAATTTTGCCACCTTTCAAAGGCCCCTTTTCTGTTAACTGGAATTTCGTAGGCAGGCACATAATCAAGGCCTCCGCTTTCTATGCAAGAGGAGCACTCCGATGGTGGGAGGTTTGTGGGTGTGTACTTAATTTTTTGTTTTGAAGTTATGACTTCATTTTTTCCAATGTTCAATTGATTTTATCTTTGAAAGCTCCCCTTGTCTGAGTTCTGAAACTAGCAACTTATGGACACCAGCAGTTTCCCTACATTGGTAGTAATAATAATAAACAGTGGACATTCCACTAGCTGGGGATCGAATAGAGGATAGCAGAATAGAGGAGAAAGAACTGGAGAAAATCACAAAACATAAAGACTTGCAAAGAAAAGTAGAACAACTGGGGCAAAAGAAAACAATAATAGCCCCAATAATTGGCGCCAAAAGAAAGGGAGAGATGCAGAGAAAAAGGAAGTAAAGATGAAAAAGGCAGCTGGGAATCCTCTATATTAGTGTTTCTCAGCCTCCCTGGTGGGGAATTCTGGGAGCTGAAGTCCACACATCTTAAACTTGCTGAGGTTAAGAAATGCTATTTTGCATGAGGTAGAATACAGTTTCTGTGAATCTCAGTTTGCAGCAGTCAGGGATTTTGAAAATCATCTCTTTACCCAACTGTCCTCTAGTCAAAATATCTAAAATTATTGACATTCTATTCATAGAGTATATACTGATGTGCACAATATTTTTATTGTAGTTGCACAGGGTTGATTGAGAGAATAGGATCTCAGTATGCCGGGGTGAATATTTTCTTCCTTCAGACAACCAGCTATCTCTTCAATAATTAGAAATGAAGAATAAATTTTCCACCAAATTGAGTCCCTCTTCTGTCAAATCCTGGAACTTTCTGTGACCCCATTACAAGTAGTCCTTGTTTTGCAAATGCTCATTTTGTGACCATTCAAAGTTACCATGGCTCTGAAAAAAGAGATTTGTGACCTTGTCTCAAAAAGTAACAACGCTCTGTGGCGGCATTGACCACAGAAATGTCTTCGGACAGCGATGGCTCAGTGGCCTTGAAAAGGACATGAGTACTGCCCCCCAAAGTCCATAACGACTAGCAGAGCAAAATTCACAGGGATTTTTCCTCACACTTATGGCCGTCGCAGCATCCCCATTAATGATCAAAATTTGAGTGCTTGGCATCCAACATGGTTGCAGCATCCCGGGGTCATGTGATTGCCATTTGTGACCTTCCCAGCCAGCTTCTGAAAGGTAAAGTCAATGGGAAAAGCTGGATTCGATTAATGACCTCACGATTCACTTAACAGCTACAGGAATGTGCTTAACAAGTGTGGCAAAAAAGATCATAAAAATTGGGCACAATTCACTGAATAACAACTCTGCTTTACTGATTAGATTGATAGATCTTTATAGAAATTGCTAGTTGATATTATCATGAAAAAACAAGTTGTGGTTTGATGTTAATGTTTTATTTTACTGCAAAAGAAAGAGTCGGAGGTCAATGCTTCTTTTTCTCAACCCTTCCTCATTTCTCCTTCCCCTCACTGTTTTCCTATTTACTTTTCTATTTTGTATCTTGTATTATCCTATAACTCAATAAAAGGTTAAATGGAAGAAGCACTCTGCTCAATAAAAGAAGTTCTGATCCCAACTGTGGTTTGTAAGTTGAGGACTACCTGTAAATAGTTTTGCTCCGAGTTAAAGCTAGAGCACCCAATCTAGGAGAATACTTGGCTGTATAATTTCCCCTGGGATTTGCTTGCGACTGAGTGCTGTCTTGGAAAATTACTATGGGTAATTTCCAATTTAGTTTGCCCCCAGCACACACCCAGTCGATCTCTGCGTTCAGATCACAATGAGCGCATGCGTGCTCGGTTCATTGAGCCAAAATAGAGCTTGAGGGTTATTTATAAAACATTAGCAAAGATTTTTTTAAAAAAATTAACTGGCAAAACAGGATAAAATGCAGGCAAATCAGTGAGCATGAGAGAAAGAGAGAGATGAACAAGAATTGACCTCAAAATAAATTGAAATTTCCTGAGCCAGTGATAATAGTCCTAAGGGTAATTAAGATGGAGAGCAACAGAGTGCCCTATGGCTATTTCAGCCCTAATTCTTTATGTATATCACTGCAGTAGAATCAAAATGGAAAGTAGGACATCAGGTGATCCTTTCTCTATTTTGCACCATCAAAGAAACTATTTGATGGACTGCAGTGATAGATCCAACATGCCACAGGCAAACTCGCTAAAGAACTCGAGAGAGAAATTGGAACAGATAAGAAGCACTAGAACAGATTCAAAACTGCATTAAACCATTTATTGAGGTTAACTTGATTTGAAAAATCATGATTTACAAGTACAGAGAGTCCTTGACTTACAACAGTTCATTTAGTGGCTGTTCAAAGTTACAAGGGCACTGAAAAAAGTGAGTTATGACCACTTTTCACACAACCATTGCAGCATCCCCCTGGTCACGTGATCAAAATTCAGGTGCTTGGCCACTGGCTCATATTTATGATGGTTGTAGTGTCCCTGGAGTCACGTGATCACCTTTTGCGACCTTCTGCCAAGCAAAGTCAATGGGGAATCCAGATTCACTTAACAACCATGTTACTAATTTAATAAATGCAATGATTCACTGAACAATTGTGGCAAGAAAAATCTTAAAAGGGGGCAAATTCAGTTAACAAATGTTTTACTTAGGGCTCAATTGAGTTCGCAACTTGAGGAGTACCTGTAATCCTCTAGTTATAACTGGGCACTTAGTGACTGCTTGATATTGTAACAGATTAGATCCATGGCGGCAAACCTATGGCACATGTGCCAGAGGTGGCATGCAGAGCCCTCTATGTGGGCACGCACACCATTGCCAACTGCTGTTCTGGTTTCTGGTGTGCCAGGCAGCTGGTCTTTGCGGGCGCCAGAGCACTGGAAAATGCCCCCCAAAGCAGGCTATTTTGAGGCCATTTTGGTGCCTTTTTCAGGCCATTTTCGGGCCTTTTTCAGGGGCCTTTTCTGGACCATTTCTGCACCAAAAACAAAAACGCCTGAAAAACAGTCCCAAAACAGCTCAAAACCTCCTTAAAACATGGCCTGAAAAGGACCCAACAAAGGGTTTGAAAATGGCCCAAAAACGGCCCAAAGAAAGGTCTAAAAACAGCCACAAAATGGTGCTCCGCCACTCGCACATGAATATGTGTTTGGGTTTGGGCACTTGGTGCTGAAAAGTTTCACCGTCACTGGAATAGATCATTACAACTTAGTTCTGATGGTCAGGGCCCTACCTCCACAGACTGTATTTCAGATGCTCACCAACCATTCTGCATTTACAGCCCACAGTCAAATGAAAACAATTTGCTGTGTTTTTGCCAAACACAGGCATTTGCATCTTGTTTTTGACACAACACCAGCTATCAGCGTGCTTGCTTGAGGACTGTTTTACAGGTGCTGCAAAAAGATGTAAAATCATGTTGTTGATATAGAGTGACCCACTTTCCAATTGTCATGATGTATGATCCTAATGGACAGCCTCCATTACAGTCATAAATCAAGAATTACCAGTACAGTATTAAGTCTAATTACATCAAATAGTCCTCAACTTATGACCACAGTTTAGCCCAACATTTCTATTGCTAATCGAGACAGTAGTTAAGTGAGTTTAGCCCCATTTTATTTATTTATTTATTTAGGAGATTTATATTGCTGCCTATTCACACATGGCGAGTCAAGGCGGCTTACAAAAATATAAAAACATCATATTTCAAAACAATAAAACTAATAAAATAATGTATAATAAAATAATAAAATAAAATAACCCCCCTGCCCCAGCGACAACACATCATATGAGCCATTTAATGTACTCCACCCTGCTCTAGGTCTTCATTTTACGGCTCTTCTTGCCACAGTTGTTAAGTGAATCACTCGATTGTTAACTTAGTAACATGGTTGTTAATTAAATCTGGCTTCCTCAGTGACTCTGCTTGTCAGAAAATACACTGCAACCACAAGTGGGATTCTACCAATTCGCACCTATTCACTAGAACCGGTTGTTAACATTCTAAGCAGTTCGGAGAACCAGTTGTTAGAAGAAATTACTGGCCTAATCCTGTAAGGAAGGCAGGAAGGAAACATTCTGGTGTTGCTTACAGAAACTGCCTCTCCATTAACCCTTTTTACATTCTTGGCAGGACTAGACTTCCTGTCTCAGGAACTTCTCTGGAGTTTTTTTCCCGTCCTTTGCTGGTACTTTGCTTGTGTGGAGTGACCATTCAAAGTTACAATGGCACTGAAAAAAGTGACTTATGACCATTTTTTATACTTATGACTGTTGCAACATACCAACAGTCATGAGAGGCCAGGCAAGGAGATGCATGCCTTGATTTGAGTGATATTAAGTTGGCCACACCCAGCCAGTAACATGACCACCAAGCCATGTCCACCCAGTCACATGACCACCAAGACACACCCACCACCTAAGCCACACCCACAGAACCGGTTGTTAAAAAATTTGAATCCCACCCCTGACTGCAACTGACATAAATACTTGCCAAGCATTAAATTTTGATCCTGCGACCATGGGGATGCTGCAACAGTTGTGAGCATGAAAGAAAAGTCACAAGTCCCTTTTGTTCAATGGCGTTATAACGTTGAATGGTCATTAAATGAATGGTTGTAAGTGAAGGACTATCTATAAATTGTTTAACTTGACAAACAGATTAACCAAGCAAGTTTATTTATTTTATTTTATTTATCTAGTTTGTCAAGCATGTATGAGAAAACAAGTATAAGCATGAACATAACTTATAAACATATAAGTATAAACATATAAGTTATTGCTCGTTCAGCCTGTTGTCTGAAAGTCCTTGAGCTTTGTGAATGTGGAATCTGCCAGCAACAGAGGTTGGAGAGAATAATTCACAAGTGGAGAGGAGATGGCTGGTTTCACCTTGCAAATCATACATTAATCTTGTTTTGCAGTGACACCCCCTGAAAGGGACATTCTTACTCGCTCTTAAGGTATAATTCTATTCAGCACGAGTTTCATAAATAACATTCCCGAATCCTTTGAAATGCAGGCAATTCCATATTTGGTATTCAGCCCCCTCCCACCCAGCCCCTGAGGAATTGCTCCCCGAAGAGAAGCCATTTAAAAAACAGGACAAGCCAGGAAAGAAATGGCAGCGTGCATCTGGCATTAAGCTCTGTCCTGCGGTCTAAATTTCAGCATAGCATAAAAGAACAAGGAGAAATCTATAACTCTTAGAGGGAATATTAGTAGGCCGCTGTTTCTCGGTACTAAAGGTCAGGGAAGATTGTTTCCAAGGCAACCAGGGGTTTTAAAATATGAGAGAAATTCATATACAAAAGTGGTCCATCGTTAGCTTTGTGCAAAAGGGAGAATTTGGCTCCATCACTCTGGGGTATGAAAGAAATGCTATCGAATGGACAGAGATCTTAACAGCTGAGTGAATGAAAAGAACAATTGGGATTTTTTTCAATGCAGGACAGGGGTGTCCAACTTTGGCCACTTTAAGACCTGTGTACTCCAACTTCCAGAATCCCCCAGCCAGCCAAACAACAGTACAGAGCAATGTGCTTTTGCTGTGGTTAAACTCCTGATATAATATTTATTCAGAATGATTTAGAAATAATTCAACAAAGGCTCTCTGTCGTTTTTAAGCAGATGCAGGTTCTTTGCATTTTCTGCCTATCATTGCAATAGTGGAGAATATAATTTGTTCCTATAATTTGTTCTTGTGCCTATAATTGTGCCTATACTATAATTTGTTCACAGCACACGAAGAATTGCTATCATTTGATCAGTTTGTGGTTGCTGTGTAATCTGTGAATATATCTGCCTTTATTAATGATTTGGGAGAAAGCAATAAAATAAAAAGAAATAAGCAATTGAAGTAAAAATATTATGCTTGGGAACTTAGACTTCTATTTAAATATCTTAGCAATTCAAAAATAAGGATATAACCACCCTGCATAGAATATAGATAGAGTTAATGCAAACTAATAAATTTAGAACAGAACTAAATAGAACATTGTCAAAGTTGGAAGAGGCCTTGGAGGTCTTCCAGTCCCCTTCTCAAGCAGGAGACTATGTATAATAAGATATCAAAAAATGGTACACAAGGCTTGAAAAGCCTCAGTACCTGTAACACCATGTCAGTTTACATTGGAATGCTACTACAAATAGTTTTTAACTTATGATGATTCATTTAACAACCATTCAAAGTTATGATAGTGCTGAAAAAAATTGTTATGACCGATTCTCACATTTATGACTGCAGCATCCCTCGCAACTGGTATGCATTTATGATGGTTGAAGTGTCCTAGGATCACATGATGGCCATTTACAACTTTCCCAGAGGTTCCTTAGAAGGTTAGTCAATGTGGGGAGCTGGATTCCTTTAATGACTGTGACCAAAAAAAGGTAGTAAAATTGGGCCACATTGCTTAGCAACTTAGCAAGAGAAGTTCTGATCCTGATTTTGGTCATACATTGAGGCCGACCTGTATTGCTACATGATATTTTAAATGGTGGTACAGAAATGCCACAAATCAGAAAAAATTGAAATGCCATGAAATGCCACTTATTTTGTCATTTGAGGTAGCTACAGAAAAAAAACAATTCATTGACAGTACCAGAGGAATCCTTTTTGACAGCATATAGAGTAAGGGACTTTTTACTACAGAAACGTTGCGTGATTTTCTGTCTTTGTCTCTTTTAGTATCTGCATTCAAATGGAGTTGCCCACCGTGACCTCAAACCAGAAAACCTTCTCTACGCAGATCTCTCCCCCGATGCTCCTCTTAAAATTGGTATGTGTGGGATGAAGTAAACAGAAAATATTATATAGTGAAATTCTTTTAACAGACTTAATGGTGGGAGAGCGGTATCCATTGTTCACAAATAGGTGGAAAAATGCACCATTATGGCAATTAACATCAATAGTGTGATTATGTCATTTTGCAGGCGTTGCAAGCTATGTCCTTTCCATCAATTCACGTCATTTGACGTAAACTAATATGACGGATATAATTCATCTTAAAAAATTGATCCAAAGCAGGGGGGAAAAGAATTTATGATACATTTTATAAGATGTTATCTAATGTCACATTTGTATAAATTTACATGGTTTGCATTATAATATCATTATGCAGTTTACACAAATGATAGGATTTTGAAATTAAATAGATGTTTGGGAGAAATGGGTCTTCTTTCCCTCAGATTATACCTTAAATTAAGGGTTGACTAACTTAACAGCACACACTCAGAACCACAGTGACTTATCAGAGTTTATTTATTGACTGTTCAAAGTTACAACATCACTGAAAGAGTGACTTATGACTGGTGTTCATACTTACAGTTACAGGATCCCCCAGGGTCACGTAATTAAAATTCAGATGCTTGGCAACTGACTGATACTTATGACATTGGCAGTGTCATGTGTTTTTTGGTTTTTTGCAACCTTCTGACACGCAAAGTTAGTAGTGAAGTCAGATTCACTTAACAACCATGTTACTAATTTAACAAGTGCAGTGATTCATTTAATGTCTCACTTAGCAACAGAAATTTGAGGCTCAATTGTGGTCAAAAGTCAAGGACTACCTGTATTAGAATTACTTTTTTAACAATATTTTTTGCTCTAAGCAGAATGACACAGAATTCTTTCCTTACAGATAATTTTGTCTATTACTATAGCCCAGAACAGAAGTAAGATGCTGCATGATTCTGTTAAATACTATGGTTTTAATATTCAGGAGTAATTACTCTAGTGAGGACCAGAGGGCCAAACCCCAAATAACTCTCAAGGGGTGGGAGTTGGCTTATGAATCAATCCTAATTGATCTAAAATTCATCCCACAAAGAATAAATATCTGTGGGGTCTTTGGTGCTCTCTCAGCTTGGTGGCTTTCTTGCAGACATTTCATTACTCAACTCGGTAACATCCAGCAGCACTGATGATGTTACCTAGTTGGGTAATGAAACATCTGCAAGAAAGCAATTAAACTTAGAGAGCAATGAAAGAGAGCATGAAGGACTCCTTAACTGAATCCTGAACTACAAATATTCTCTTTTCTTAGAGATCCAGATTCTTATTTGGTTGGTTTTCTTATGCTGAAGACATTACCTAGTCATTCACTGGGTAATGCACTGTGAAAAACATCAACCAAGCTAAGAGACCATCAAGGACTCCACAGTTCAACCCTGGGCTACTAATATGGTAGTCTTTGATCTGTGGCCACAATTGGAATCAGAATTTCTGTTCCTTAGCCAGGAGATTTTGTTAGTGACATTTGATTTTAATGACTGTTTTGCCAGGGTTGTTAAGCAAACCACTGAAGATATTAAATAAATCACATGGTCATTAAACAAATCTGGCTTCTCCCATTCATTTCCCTTGTTGGAAGCCCCCTGGGAAGTTTGCAAATGGTTGACTACATGATCTCAGGATGCTGCAACAGAGTAAATATATGCTGGTTGCCAAGCACCCAAACTTGATGCTGTGATGCTTATAGTGTAAGGTCCAGTCATAAATCACTTTTTTCAGTGCCCTTCAACATCCAAGTGAACAGAGATTAACACCAAGATTTAGAAAGAACAACAAACAAGAAATAAACAGGACCCCGGTCAAGGAACTGCCAAACAAGCTAACAATAAACAGCCCAACCAAAGAACCTCTAGCACTCACCAACCTGACAGGACAAGCCTGTCCCACCAACAGGACAAGACTCCCACCAACCCTGACAGGACAAGCCTCTAGAATATAAAATATGAGCACACCCCACTCCCTGCAATCACTGATGATGTTCCCCAGCTTGGTATTGAAACATCTGCAAGAAAACAACCAAGCTCAGACAGCACCAAGGATCACATAGTTTAATCCTGTTCTACAAAGATTCTCTCTTACACACAACAATCTTTGTTTTCTCCCAGGTGATTTTGGTTTATCTAAAATTGTGGATGAGCAGGATACAATGAAAACTGTATGTGGCACACCAGGATACTGTGGTGAGTATGTGATGGAGAGCAATGGGGAACTCTATCCAGGTTAAGGAGATAGTGGTACAAGAGAAAGGGAAGTACTCTGGACCCTATTTCTAAGAAGAAAGTGCATAGCTTTATAACAAATTGTGCTCTTTAAGAAAGGATCTTTTGCAGGCATATTATATCTGGGATGTAAAAATCCAGATGTCCACTAGATGCCACAAAATGTTAGACTTTCTTTCTCCAGATGTCCACTAGATGCCACAAAATGTTAGACTTTCTTTCTCTCTACTGCTACAGTGGTCATGTGAAGATTTGCAACTCAGATCTGATGGTTTTTTCAGCTTAGTAACCAGTGTTATTCACTCCTAAAAATTATTTGTAGCCACTGTTGCCAAACCAGTATGTAAATGATAGGAAATATCATCTGATTTAGACATACCGGACATACCAGAAGTGTAGATATGGGCCCATTTTTCAGCCTCCCAAGGCTGCAGAGGCTTCCTTTGAGCCCCCAGGAGGGCGAAAATGGCCTCCCCCGGACTCGAGTCCCTCCGGAGGCTGAAAACGGGCACTTCCAGTATTTCCAGAAGGCCCGTTTTTTAGCCTCCTGAGGCTGCAGAAGGCTTCCTTCAAGTCTCTGGGAGGGCGAAAACGGGTTCAAACATCAGCTAGGAAGCGCCCACATGTGCAGTGCAGGTAAGCGGATGGGCAGGGGTGTTGTGCACACATGTACAAGGGGGATGGGGCACATTGCATTATGGGTGCCAGCACATGCGTGTGCTTTCGGCCACACCACAACAAAAAGGTTTGCCATCACTGTTCGATTCGGTTCGATTCTATTTTATTGGATAACTGCAAACATTCAGGCAACCACTAGATGGCAACAGAGAGAATTTTATGGAGCCTTTCTACCATCTAATGATCATCTGGTTCTAGTATCCTTACTTTACCACCTATTCTGACTCAAATAAAAAGGCTTTTGGGCAGATAATTTGGGCTACAGGTATATTTAGGCTTCATCCATTCTGTTTCAAAGGGCCACCAGGGAAGAATGGGCAAACAATAATATGCCACTCTCTTCTCCTTCCTCATGAGTTTGCAAAAGTGGAAGTGATAGCAAGTGTCAGGTTGGAAAACAGACAAGAAAATTGCCCATCATCCGTGAAGGAGTGTGAGTTTTCAACGTTTATGCTTAGGGGAATGAACAGGGAAGAGACTCATAGTGGAAGAAGGTGGGGGAATGGAAGCCAAGATACGTCTACCAACTCTTCTGACTCTCTCTTTCTCAATTCTATCTTTTGTTTATATTTTAAATACCTTCAGCACCCGAAATTCTCCATGGCTCACCATATGGCCCTGAGGTGGATATGTGGTCTGTAGGCGTCATAACATACATTTTGTGAGTAATGCTAAAATACTTTAACACAAAACTCCTGTCTGCTGTGATTTGCTCACTCACACTGTTCCTTTCAAGCATGACCCAGCAAACAAGCATGATGTGAAATATTCTGGATTTTGTTTTGTGTTGTTGTTATTGTTTTTGGAGGAGGGGGTTAATTCTCACTCATCCATAATTTCTGCTGTTCTTTGCTTTCAGCTTAAAAACAGATGAGATCCTTTCAGCCACCATCTCTTTATCTCCCACTCTCTCTTGTTTATTTATCTCTGCCAAATAAAATCATGAAATTTTTCTGACTTCCCCCACATACACACACAGACACACAGACACATACACACACACTGCCAGGCATGCTGTTTTCTCTTTTATTTGCTTTCAGTGCATTATAAGGAATAGGCAAAAGTATAAGAATGTCAAGAGGAAGGTTGTTTCAGATCACAGGTTGTTCTGGTAAAAAACACCCTTTCCTATTCTCGCCCACAAAACTTCAGAGTACAGGTAATCCTCAAATTATAACTTCCCTCAAAACGACGCTATAGAGCACTGCATACCAGAACAACTAGACACAAAGACAGTTTTTTCCCAAAAGCCATCACTCTGCTAATCAAATAATTCCCTCAACACTGTTCAACTATTACAAAGTCTGCACTACAATTATTGTTAATTTTGTCATCACTCCTTATCACCCATCCCCTCCCACTTGTGACTGTATGATTGTAACTTTGTCGCTTGTATTCGTATGATTTATATTGACTGTTTCCTAGTATGATTGGATTGCTTATTGTACCCTATGACTATTATTAAGTGTTGTACCTGATGATTCTTGACGAATTTATCTTTTCTTTTTATGTATACTGAGAGTATTGCACCAAGACTTATACCTTGTGTGTCCAACAGGGGTGGGATGCTATTGGTTCTGCCCAGTCCTAAAGAACCGGTAGCTCTGAAGAGCAGCAGACACCGAACCAGTTCGGTGTTTGCTGCTGTTTTGGCCCACCTGCCCACGCTCTTACCTGTCCTTCATTTCCTGCTTTTTCAACCTCAGCTGCTTTGCGCAGCACAGATGAGGTTGAAAAAGCAGGAAAAAAGAGGCTTTTCAAACATTGTGCACCAGCACTTTTCAGCTGTCCGGGCCGCATAGCTTAAGGTTTTTTTACATGCGCGCATGTGTGCAAAGCACACATGCACACGTAAAACATAGTCACTGAACTAGTAGTACCACCGGTTGAATCCCACCCTAGTGTCCAACCACACCTGGCCAATAATATTCTATTCTATTTGTTTAGTGACCATTTAAAGTTACGACACTGAAAAAAGGTGACTTATGACTGTTGCGACCCTATGGTCACATTATCAAAATTCAGGCACTTGGCAGCTGACATGTTCTTACGACGGTTTCAGCGTTTCTGAATCGTGTGATCACCATTTGTAACCTTTCCAAGCTGGCTTCTGACCAGCAAAGTCAATGGGGGAAGCTGGATTCGCTGAACGACTGCATGATTCACTTAACAATTGGAGTGATTAATTTAACAATTCTGGCAACAAATAAAAAAGGTTGTAAAATGGAGCATGACTCGCTTAAGTCCTGCCTTGCTGAGCAACAGAAATGCTGGGTTCCGATGTGGTCATAAGTCAAGGACTAACTATACACCACTCTCTTCCTTTAAGCTGCCCTGCACACAGGAAATATGGGCACCACCACCTGCTGGCCGATTTATGATACAATTTTATGCCATACTGTTTTTGCCAGCAGAAAGACTGATGAACAGCCCAGAGCCATGGAATAACATCCTTGCATCCTTACTGCTGCATGAGGCTAATAAATCTGTTGCTAACAGGTTTCTAGTTGAACTGTTGTTTCTTTTACCTATAAAACTGCAGTTGGTCCTGTTACTCCGATGCCCTAAGGATCACCTCCTTCAGCTAAGAATCAATAACCCAATGAGAACATTTCTGGAAAAAATGCTTTATAATTCTCCAATACCATGAAGTTAGGGACACTGACAGCAGGAAATGTTTCTCAGTAATGAGAAGCTAAATTAACCTCAACCTCATTTCAGAAGCATATTAAATCAGAGCTCTTGCAGAAGTCTTTTAAAATGTACTTTATTGAAGGAACACCCTGTCTGTGTTTATAATATTGTGAGCTATGGTTTTTAACTTCTGTAATTCAGTTATTGTGGATAACTCCTGTGCCTGTATTTTGCAGGGCCTTTTCTACCTTTGCTGAGAGTTGCTTGATCACGGTGGCATGGGTCAAAACACAAACAAACCCTTAACACTGTACAGGTAGTCCTTGACTGACAGCAGTTCGTTTAGTGACCGTTCAAAGTAACAACGGCACTGAAAAAAGTGACTTCTGACTGTTTTTCACAGTTACCTTTTGCAGCATCCCCACAATCACATGATCAAAATTCAAATGCTTGGCAACTGTTTCCAACTTACGACTGTTGCTGTGTCCCAAGGTCATGTCACCCCCTTTTGCGACCTTCTAGCCAGCAAAGTCAGTGGGGAAGACAGGTTCACTTAACAAGCGGATTACTAACTTATCAATACAGCAATTCACTTAAACAATCGGATTACTAATTTATGAGCTGCAATGTTTCACTTAACAACCGAGGCAAGAAAATGGGGCAAAACTCACTTAACAAATGTCTCACTTAAACAATAGAAATTCTGGGTTCATTTGTGGTCGTAAGCTGAGGACTACCCGTATATTTAGGGGAATGTATGCTAAAAAGAGTCTCAGTTTTACTTTGCAATGTAACTGCAGGCCCTACAGTGCCTCAGGGATGAGGTGGGAGAAGGAAGCTGTGAACAGAAATGCAACAGAAGCGGAAAGAAAGACCCAGCTAATGAAGCACTTTCCTCCCACATTAATTGATAAGAGTGATTGATTGATTCAGTTTCAAGGCTTCCTGACTCATTAACAGCGTGACTAACAAATAAAAAGCAAAAGAAGATGAACTAGATTAAGAAGAAAAAGGAAGTTAGCTAAATCCCCAAGTAACCAATATCAGGTAATCCTCGACTTATGACTATAAATGAGGCCAGAGGTCACGAGGAGATTGAGTTCTAGTTGTCAGCATTCCAACTAACTAACTCCAAACCAATAAACTCCAAGACAAATAATTCCTCAAAGTTCCATTTTATTAGAGTTGTCATATTGGCACATCTGGGAAAACCCAAATCAGAGAGTTCTGGGTTTTCCCTTCCCAAAAGAGAAATCCAAGATCCATCCCCTGCACCCATCAGTCCATCACATGGCCCAATGAAATTGTCCCAACTGGAGACATCCTCCCAGTCATTCCCCTCCAGGTGCAGGACAACATGTCCTTGACTCTCAGAAAGAATGTTGCTGTGTCTAGTCTTCTGTCCCACTATGAAATCCTTCCCCCCAAATTCCCAGGCACTGAATGTGGCAGCTTCAAAGCTTCCAAGTAAAAATGGCTTCCAAGGCTGGCAGTAGACCTGCCTTAGTCATGAAAGCTAGCTAGATGACTTTGGGCCAATCACTTTCTTTCAACCTATCCCACCTTACAGGGTTGTTGTGGAGAAAATAAGAGGAGGAAGGCGTGTTGGATATGTTTGCCACCTTCAGTTATTTGTAAAAATAATGAAGGCAGAATATACATAAATAAATCAAATTCCAAATTATAGGCATCTGTTTCTTCCATTTTTTTCCCCTAGGCTGTGTGGCTTTGAGCCCTTTTTTGACCCAAGAGGAGATCAGTACATGTACAGCCGGATTTTAAATTGTGATTATGAGTTTGTCTCTCCTTGGTGGGATGAAGTGTCCCTCAATGCCAAGGACCTGGTGAGTTCCTGTATTTTGAGCACTGCCCTGACGGCTGATTGGCCCCGTCTGCATCTGCTTGTTCTGGCATGCATTAGAAAGCCCTAATGGCACGATTAAAGTGCACTATCGCAGGCTAACTCTGCTCATAACCTGGAGTTCGATCCTGATGGGGCTCAAGGTTGACTCAGCCTTCCATCTTTCCTAAGTGAGTAAAATGAGGATCCTGATTGTTAGCAATATGCAAATAATGCTCTGCATCAGGGGTGTGGCATTATGGCCCCTTTATGACTTGTAGACTTCAACTCCCAGAATTCCTGAGCCAGTCATGTGTTAAATCCTGATGGGACTCAAGGTTGACTCAGCCTTCCTTCTTTCCGAAGTGAGTAAAATGGGGATCCTGATTGTTGGGGGCAATATGCAAATAATGATCTACATCAGGGTTGGAACAATAGCCCCTTTATGACTTGTGGATTTCAATTCCCAGAATTCCTGAGCCAGCCATGCTGGTTCAGGAATTCTGGGAGCTGAAGTCTACAAGTCATAAAGGGGTCATAGTTTCACACCTCTGCTCTACATGGCAAACCACCCAGTGATGTAATATATGGGGTGGTATATAAGTCTAAATGCTATGAAAGGTTGAACTCATGTTCCTCAGGCACCATGTCCCCTCAAACATCATCTTGCAAATGAAAGTAATAGGCTCACCTTCCATTCTTCTGTAGAGATATGCTTGGATCTCACTGGGATTGGAGAGAGCAGTGGGACTCATTACCCAACTAATCAACCTCTTCAGGCCCAGAAGGGAGTGGAGTTCGCCCTTCTAGCCCTGATGATGTTACCTAGTTTGATAATGAGATGTCTGCAAGAAAACAACCAAGCTCAGAGGGCATCAAAGACCCCACAGTTCAACTCTGAGCTCAACATATTCTCTCCTATTGGTATAAGTGCCTTGACTGGCCAAGTCCACACCATGGCCCCATTTTTGTGGAGAGGACACTTTCCTAATCAATCCCTTCTGCTAGGGCAAGATCATATGGTCTCCAAATATCAAATGTATTCCTAGCTCCAAGGTTGGATCATTGTTTCTCCAATATACTAAGAGATAAGACTTGGACTGCACAGCAAGGCCGCCATTTTGATTTTTTCAACATTCCACACACCCCCGGGCAGACACCCTCGATTAGTCCAATGTTATTTATTTATGAAATTGCTATGCCATTCCTCTCACTATTAAAGATGGAATATAGTAACAGTTTAAATAAGAGCCATGGTGGCTCAGTGGTTAGAATACAGTATTGCAGGCAAACTCTACCCACTGCCAGGAGTTCTATCCTCACCGGCTCAAAGTTATCTCAGTTTTCTGAGGTTGATAAAATGAGGACAAAGATTGTTGAGGGCATTAAGCTGACTCAGTAAACTGTTTAGAAAGTAACTATGAAGCGGTATATAAAGTGCTGTTTCTATTAACAATTTAATAGAAACTAAAAACAAAGAAGATGGGCAGCATGGGAGTGGGATCCCCTCGATACACACATCAGCCTCCCCCAGAGCAGAGCACTCCCATTGGGGCCACAGATTAGCTCGACTAGTATTGAGGTCCTTCTAGAAGGCCAAGAGGGTGTGGAGGGGTGGGTCTAGAGCAGGGGTATCAAAGTCAATTTCATTGAGGGCTGTGTTAGGATTGTGTTTGACCTCAGGGAGCCAGGGTGGGCGTGGCCAGCTCAATATCACTCATTTTGGGGACAGCTGTGGTGGTCTGAGCCCTCTGCCAGAGAAAATGGGTTCCTGAGCACCGTTTTCAGCTACAAGGGCCTCCTGCAACCCTCTGCCGGCAAAAACTGAGCTCAGGAGAGCCGCCCACAGCCCTCCCCAGGTCCGTTTTAGCTGGCAGAGGCACCATGGGCCGGTCCTTTGCTGTTTCCAGGGCAGCCCCACGGGCCAGATCTAAGCACCCCACGGCTGAAATCTGGCCCTCGGGCCTTGAGTTTGATACCCCTGATCTAGAGGCAGAATATTCCAAAGGGCAGGGGCGCCAACAGCAGAAAAGGCTCTGCTCCTGGATCCTGCCCACTGGAATTCCTTGATAGAGGGATTCTGTAGCAAGTCTCTTCTGCTGGAGCAAGTGGCCAGTCCTGTGGGGTGAGATGGTTCCTCAAATAGCCCTGGACCCATGCCATAAAGGCTATTTACATCCGTTACTATGTAAATTTATTTGCCGCCTATCTCACAGTGGGGCTACTCTAGGCAGATACCACATGTTATGACACTGGAGTTGTCGTACTAGATCTGTCTCTGGCCTTTGTAGGTGCAAAAGCTGATTGTCCTGGATCCCCAGAAGAGGCTAACAGTTCATCAAGCCCTCGAGCACCCTTGGGTGACTGGCAAAGCTGCTAAGTTTGCTCACATGGACAGCACCCAGAAGAAACTGCAGGAGTTTAATGCAAGGAGAAAATTAAAGGTAAGATTCTGGAGCTTCTGTGCACCTGTCTGGGGGCTGGGAACTAGGGGCCCAAGCTAAGTGGCAGAGGCTCAGAATCAGGGTGCAAGGCAAGCCATCCAAAAGTAGCATCGGGCAGAATGCCTGCAAAGGCAGGTCAAAATCCAGTACAAGTAGGCCTTGAATCAATCGGTCAAAGTTATGATGGACTACTTTGGGCTACTTGCTGTACAACCCAAATGCAAAGTTCTGAGAATGACACACCCACACCATGGTCACATGACAATTTCAGACAACACAACCATATTTACAGCTATTTGCAGTGTCCTGTGGTCCTATGACTGCCTTTTATGATAGTTTTGTTGTAAACTAGCACATGCTTTCAACAAAATCATGCCCATAGCCAACCATTGGTTTGCTTAACAACCACTGCAAAAAAGATCATAAAAGCGGATCAAACACATTACCGACCCATTTTACAACCATCCCACCTTACAATCATACAGGATCAGAGTGATGGTTCTCTTCCCTTAATCTTCCCTTTTGCAAGGAGGGTGATTTTTAAAACTAGGAATGACTTTTTCTGAGGTAAATAGAGTGCCTGGGATTTCCCTCTTTTGTGCAGAAAATGTTACGTGTGTGATTTCTTCTGAGACACAAACACCTGCAGCCAATGTCTGGCTTGGGTGGGTGGGCTCTCTTGCACCTGAAGCCTTATACTGCCTAACAGATGTTTGTAACAGTAATCCAATTGCCGCTATTATTTTTCTTTTTCACATTTTTGTTCCATTGGCACTCAGCCACCTGGGTTTAGTATTAAGAGAACATGGTACCGATGAGAATTAATTAATGTAATTAATTAAAATAAATGTATTCAAGGAGTCCTCAGTGACCAACAGTAATTGGAACCAGGAACACCATTGCTAAGCAATGCAATCATAAAGCACGATATTTCGTTACCATGCCAACTTACGGTGGCAGTTCTGGCAGTCCCAGTGATGTTGTTAGGTAAATCCCATACAGACCTAGCATCCAATGGTATATGACCTTGAGGGAGCAGGGGAAGAGATGCTGTCTAGGAAACAATCAGATAAAAGAGGTGGTTAATGTTGCTTCAGTTGCTTAATGGTCAGAGAAAGAAACTTAGGCAGGACTCACCCTAATTGAGCAGGCAGTTGAAAGGGATGGCAGGAGGTTTGTAATTTCAGACCTGCAAGAGTAATATAGCAATGTAACCTTACAATTAAGTAGAATTAGCTCACATTTCCTCGTCTGGTTTATCTGGAAGATTTTTGCAAGTCTGAAAATACAAATTTCCCACTGTCACTTTTAAGTGTTTGGTCCATTAGGATGGGTCCTTCCTAACTTTTTTTCCAGGCCATTAAGCTCCTTCTTGTCTGATTATTACTCACAGTCACAAAACTACCATTTTCAACCTCCTGTTGACTTCTCCATTGACTTTGTTTGCCAGAAGCTGGCAGGGAAAGCAGCAAAGGGTGATCACATGACTACAAGATGCTCTGATGTTGTAATTGTGGGCCAGTTGCTGAGCGTCCAAATGATGAATATGTGACCATGGGGATGCTGCAATGACCACAACAACTAGGAAGATCCCGAATCCCTCATTCAGTACCATCATAACTTTAAATAGTTGCTGAATGAATGGACATTAAATCAGGACTGCTTGTGGGTCCTGCATCTCACAGGGCCAATTCTGGATGGCTAGCATAGAATTAAAATTCAGTCAAAACAGCCGCATTTATTTAATTTATATGCTGCTTGTTATTTTTACAAACAACTTAAAGTCTAATACATCTTCTATCACTTAATTTCCACACAACAACCCTGTGATGAAGGTTGGGCTGAGAGAGTAGCTGGCCCAAAGTCCCCCAGCCAGCTTTCATGCCTAAGGTGGGACTAGAACTCACCATCTCCTGGTGATTGACCCAAAGTCCCCCAGCCAGATTTCATACTTAAGGCAGAACTAGAACTCACAGTCTCCCGGTTTCTAGCCTAGACCATTAGACCAAACTACAAATAATAATAAACACACTGTATATAAACAGTGCCAGCCAAGGAGACTAACAGTCACTGCCAACAACTTCCCTTTTACGGTTCCTTTGAAATAATAAACATGTACATTTGAACCAATGTCATTCTTTGTCATGTCATGTCTAATCCATACAGGCTGCCGTGAAAGCCGTGGTGGCATCCAGCCGTCTCGGCAACCACAGCCACCACGAGGGATGCAGAAATGAGCGCCATCAGGATGCTACCAAAGAGGACAGCGCAGCTCCCTCAGCAGAGAGTGACCTCTTTCTCCAAGAAGAGAACCTTTACAAGGAGAAGATGGAGATTGACAAGGAAGAAGCCATGACCATAAACACCCCTTTAGCCAAAGTCGAGAAGCTCGAAGCTTTCCAGAACGAGAGTCCTGTAACCCCGGTGATGATACTTAATGGTTCCGGCTGCAAAACCTAACTCCACGGAACACTAGCACATTGCTCTTGTCACCAACTCAAGGAGTATAAAGTCTATCACCATCACCGATAGACCAAATTCTAATAATGACCATCAGAGGCCACCAGCTGGATTGAGAGAGCAATTCAGATGGAGGACAACCAAAAGCTAGTTGACATTATGAGAAAGTGCTATAGGGACATCTTCCACAACCTGGCATCTTCTGGTTATATGGGATTCCTGCTCCTATCATCTTCAGCCAGGGATGATGGGAGCTATGATCTAATTTTTTGGGAGAGCACCAGCCTGGGGAAGGCACTAAGGATAGGCAGCTCTCGGCTGAAGAGCCATTTGTCTTGTTTTGCAGAGAAATCCATGTTCTTTAATATCCTTACTCTGTATGTGTGTGTGAGTATGTGTATGTCTTTGTACACACAAGCATACAACAAAAGGATAAGAACATATGAATTTATGGGAGCTAGGCAATTTAGAAATCAAATTAATACACACACACACACACACACACACACATATATACATAAACCCACACACTAAAAATTGGATAAATAATATGAATCTACTCTCAATCTTACATGGGAAAAGACCCGAACACGCCAAGACCTGCATACGTGTACCCGTGAAAATCTACAGAAGCCTACAATAAGAACTTTTCTTTTATTGCCACATCAGATCCTTTTAACTGCAGGCACCATCTTTGAATCTGAGGCTTTTTCTACACTCAAGAGTATCTGCTCTAAAGCCATTGCCATCTTTCCTTTCAACAAATACCGTGTATACCCAGAAGCATAAGGTGCTTCTTTACGAATTCAATGGTTTTTCCAACTGTTTGTGAGTCAGATGGAATACATCAAGGAGCAGCTGCCTCCAGATGCACCCTCCAACCAACAAATAGGTGCTGCCATTGTTGCTTCTCTGAATTATTTTCTTGCTGGTAGGCCCAAATTTTGTCTCCTTCCAAGAGCAAGTTAGTGCAACAAAATGTGATTTCTCCATACAAAATAGCTCTGGACTTGTCTCCAGTCTGTAGAGTACATTTGAACTATATGATCTCCACAGGATCAAAAATTGGTCCCACCGTTTCTGGCCACCTTGAAGTAGGGATCTCACCAAATATAAATGCTTCACCACTTCCCCAACGTTCAGAAAAATAAGAATATTTTGATTCTGCCAGGGTGTGATCCAGTGTCATCCACTTCGCGTCATTATTCCAGATAGAATGACCCTTACTCCTGTGTATATTATGGCCCACAGCTCTTAAAAAAAGAAAATGTCTATTTTAGAGTGACTCAGCTAGCTTCTTGCCTAAAGCAGAACTAAAACTTTCGGTTTCCTAGTTCCAACTTCATGCATTCAACTACTATTCTAAGCAGGCTCTCCCCTGTAACTTTAACTCTTAGATTAAGTCTTGCCTTCTAGACAAACACAGAGTATTTGTCCTCTTTGGGGTTTTGAAGAATGTTTTCCAATCTGTTCCTGTCCACACTATCTTCTTCTCCAATCTCAAGATGCACATTTCTTTCAACTGCTCCTTATACCACCTATTTCTATACTTTGTCCCGACTCCTTTGCCCTCCACTAGATCTGGGGTTGAGCACCTGAAGGCAGGACAAGAAGCAACCAATAGAAACTAATCAAGGAGAGAAGCAAGCTGGAACTGAGGAGAAATTTCATCTCAGTGTGAACAATTAATCAGTGGAACGTCCTGCCACCAGAAGTTGTGGATGCTCCAATGCTGGAGGTTTTTAAGACGATTGGACAACCATTTGTCTGGAATTGTGTAGGGTTTCCTTCCTGAGCAGTGGGTTGGACTAGAAGACCTCCAAGGTCCCTTCCAACTCTGTTATTCAGTTCCCAATTTGCTATATCCTTCTTAAAATATCTCACCCCGAAATGGACTCCAATTTTGGAAGTGGTCTTTCTGACTTTATTCACAGTATGCAGGGCACCTGAGAAGAGAGTCATCAGAAGAGTATTCATCACCTCAAACTTAAAATATAAGGATCAACTATGCTGGTTTGATAGAACCAAAGGGCCAAAGCGATAAGTGATATTTTTGTTAGTTTGTTATGGGCCAACAGCAATCTGAACATGTCGCTTTAACTGGAAGAATCAAATGGAGTTTGTGGACACAGATAACTTTCTTCTTCACTGCTCTGCAGAAAACATTTATTTATTTTGCTACTGCAAAAATCAGAAATGGCAGAACAAGTGACTATTGTCTCTCTGGACAACACAGTTTTGCAAAAAGCATTTGAAAATTGGGATGTATGTGGCAAAACACCAGGACATCAGACCTTCGCTGGTGCTAATGGGATGTGGCCTTCTCACTTATGAAGAGCACCTTGTTACACATTTGGAAGTGCGTGCATCATGTGGTCACAAATAGTTGCATAAGCCCATACAAGGCAACAAGAAAATCTTAAAAGAACAGGTAGCTGGGGAAAAATAGGGGCTCTGGCGATGGACCAACTACATAAGGAAGAACTTTCACGAAGGGACCTGACGTGGATGGGGAGCAGATTATATGTGGCGCTGAGCTGGCAAACCCTGATGCTGTGACATAACCATGACACTAAGACCACGGGGCATTTTTGGATTTGTTAAAACTCTCCACGTCATGAAGTGCCAGTTGTGGTGGCTCCTCACGAAAAGAGACATTGAAAGTTACGTGGCCAGTTGCCCGGTTGACACAGTGACCTCTTTTGAGGAACATGCTGGCATTCCTTTCAGCCTTCAGAAATAAATTGTGTTGAAGTATTCTTGTTAAATCGCAACTCTTTTAGAATTAATTTGCTGGTATCAGGGACATCTATTATTAACAGATCAATCAGGCTCCAATTTAATGGATGATGATTGCCTTTGTTGCAACAATATGAATTACTAGGGGGCATGTTTCGTTTTGAACATTGCCTTGGTTTCTAATAATAAGCACTAACAACACGTTATTTTCGATTGAAATATTGCCAGAAATTCAAGGGCTAGGCTCTGGTTCGAGTCCGTCGCTTAACGTTGGACGTAATTTCAAACACAGACTTGAGACAGCTATCCAGAACTCAGAGGATGGAAAAACAGTTTCTCGTCTGCCCCGCACCTCCCCCCCAAAAAAAAGATCTGAAAAGAGACTTTGATGCTGCCATCGATCTTGAAATATTTATCCACATTATGCTGCAGGGATGAACTGGGGAACCCTGGAAAGCAATCTACATTTTACAATACTCAATTACACTATAAGCAGATGTATGAATGGGAAATTGAAAAGAAGCTAACAATGGAAATTGGATCGGGTGGGGTGGAGGGAACATCCAATAAGTGTATTGATTGAACTTGATTATGTCCAGAACATTAACAGGGATGCAGTAAGAATTGTGATATACTGAACAAGGTAAAATATTAGGTTGGATCTAGGGAACTCTATACAGATAGGACTCAGCTTATGACCGATATGACCACAGTTGGGATCAGGCTGTCCTTTGGTAAGCAATGTCATCATTAAGTGAGCCATGCCCGATTTGTGACCTTTTCTTTTTGCCATGGTCATTAAGCAAATCCAGCTTCTTCCATTGACTTGGCTTCTTGGATCCCCCACCCCCTCCGAGAAATTGCAAAAGGCAATGTAAAAATATATATGACAATTGTTCAGTGACTGAATTTTGATCACGTGACAACAGGTATTTAGCAATGGTCATATGTGTGAGGACCGGTCGTAAGTAAGTTTTTTCAATGCCATCATAATTTTGAATGGTCCTTAAAGGAATGGTCATAAGTTGAGGACTGCCTGTAGTTTCCCTCCAGCTCAAGGCTCCAGCTTAGGCTAGGGAGGCATTCTTACCAATACCACTGCATCAGCTTTTTTAAAAACTTGGGTTACTACTGGAAGAAAAGTGGGTTATAAATGTCGTAAATGAAAGATTTTACATGTTATTTACATGGATTAATAAAAGGTTGGGGAAATACATCACTGAAAAATTGTATGCTTCCTAAGAAGACCATAATCCTAAAGGGCTTGTGAATACAATTATGTTTTCAATTAACCAAGATTCTGTTTTGTGTTACGTGTTAAAAATAAATACATTAATCCAAGAATCCCGATGAGTTTAAAATTGTGGAAGTGATTTAAGGACTGGGGTTTGTTGTGCTTTTTATTAGATTGTTTTCCTTGTTCCTAATTTGCCGGTTCTCCATACTCAAAATTTCTGCTACCGGTTCTCCAGAGCTGGTCAGAACCTGCTGAAAACCCCCTCTGCTTCCATCCTTCTGAAGTCAGTGAAATGAGGACACAGATTGTTGGGGCCAATATACTGACTCTAAACCGCTTAGAGAGGGCTGTAAAGCACTATGAAGCAGTATACAAGTCTTAAGTGCTATTGCTATAACAACTGCGGTAAGAAAGGTTGTAAAATGGGACAGAACTCAACAGCTATTTTAGCAACAAAAATGTGATCGTTAGGCAAGAACTATCTGTTCGAGATCAGGGGTCACCAACCTTTTGGACCCCAGGGACCACCAAACTCATAATTTTAAATCCTGCGGACCAGAGACCCTGGGATAATCCCAAAAAAGTCTACAGGAAAATTCCCCACCCCGTTTTCCTACCAGTCAATCATTCTTTATTTGGGATCGGAGGATACCGTCTCCAGCTCTGTTCTCAGTGGGAGAGAGAAACTTTTGGCTTCATGCAAGGAAAGCAGCAGAAGCAACAGAAGTCTTTCTCTCCCTCAAATTCCATCAGAAATGAGTCTTTGTGAGACTCGTCGCACCACCACAACCACTTGGAGCAGGATGCCTTGTAGGGTCCCAAAGACTCATTTCTGGCAGAGTTTGGGGGAGAAAGAAAGACTTTTGCTGCTTTCCTTGCATGCAGCAAAAAGCAGAAGTGGAAAGAAGCAGCCCAGTAGCCAGGCGAGGCATATGGGGCAAGTTACCTCCCCGCCCTTCCCCCCCCACTACCTCATGTTGTTTGCAACGCAAGCGATGCAAGCCTTGTTCTCCCATGGGCCATGTGGGGGGCACAGCCTTGTGTTCCCGCACAGCCTGCTTTGGAGGGTGCTCTGGGGGTGACATTTCTCTGCGGACCATCAAAATTTTCTTGTAGACCACCAGTGGTCCCCAGCCCACTGGTCGGCGACCACTGTTCTAGATGCCTAAAGCTTCATTTTTTTTGCTAAAGCAAGGTGGTGGTTAAGTGAGTCGCACTTGATTTTATGACCTTTTTTGGTTCCCTTGTTAAACAAATCACCACCGTTATTAAATGACTTACAGTCATTAAGTGAATCTGGCTTCCCCATTGACTTTGCTTGTCAGGTCTCCAAAGGGGATCACACAGACCCATGACACTGCAACCGTCATAAATATGAGTCAGTTGCCAAGCATCTGAATTTTGATCACATGACCATCAATCAGAATGCTGCATTTGTCCAGTCACTTTTTTCAGTGCGGTTGTAACTTCCAACTGTCTCTAAATGAATTCATTTCCTACAACTTGCAAAGGGAAAACATTACATAAAGTTATTGTAGTGGGCATTGCAGCCACTCCACTTTTAATTGTGCTTTCACTGTGTAGCATGAACCTAAACACGATGGTATCCTAACCCAACTCTTTTTTCACTCTGAGAAAACATGGGATAAAAAAGTGTGTGGGGGGGGAATCTGGTGGGGCGGGAATAAAGCGAGTGTGATGGGTGCAACGTCCATTCAGGAAGCAATGCTTAACCAAACGGGCGTTTGTGATTGGCTGCTTTGTCTGGAGCCGCCTCCGCAAAGAGCGCGTAACAGCTGCGTCTCGCGCAAAGATCGGGAGGGCCAGCGGTCGTTGGAGAAGCGAAAGGCGGTCAAAATTGAGCCTGAGATTGACGTTTCGCTTTCCATTCTGATTGGTGGTAAGGAAGGGGAAGGAAGGACAGCCTCACATCGGATTGACTTGTCCCTCTGTCATCAAACGCGCAGATGCATTTTGTCCCCTTAAATGAGCCATGTGCTGACTCTATCGCTAGCCCCGCCCCTCGCGTTGTATCTGAGTTGCTATCAGGGGTTTGGGGGAGGGGGGAAGAGAAAGGAGGGAACCAATCCTTCGAGACGATTGGCCCCGCTCTAATGAGTGGGAGGAGACTCGTGACAAATGAGGAAAGGGCGGAAGAATCCGGAAGTGCCCGAGCTGGAAGGCGAAGGGCGGGATACCCGTGCCCAATGCAGAGTCCGAGTGAGGTTGAGAGAGGTGGGGCTCGACTAGAAAAGGCGGAGGGGCGTGGCCAGCCCCAGTTATCGGCCTCAACAGTCTGGAGGAGGAGGGGGCGGGGCTATGCATTGCAGTTTCCAAATGCGACCGAGAAGAGAAGGGCGAAGCTTTGGGTGTGGTAAGTTCGAGTCCCGCTCTGTCCAATTTCGTAGTGGTGGGGAAACGGAAGGAAAAGAAGAAGAGGTGTGGTGATTGCCCTGGCGAGGGGGCTGCTTCCCCGGGTAGAGAGGAAGAAGACTGCCTTCCTCCCTAAATATGGCTAACCTGTGGCTCTTTCCCTCTCCTGCTCCACTCCATGAGGGTGGATTGCCTTACTTCACGTTCTCCAACCTTCCGCAGTAACTTGGGTAGTTTCTTCTTGGTCTTTAGAAGGAAAACTAAAACAAAAAATTGGAGGGTTGCCCTTGTGATTAAGGCAGGGGTGGGGATCTATGACCCTTTTAGGACTTGTGGACTTCAACTCCCAAAATTCCTGAGCCAGCATGGCTGGCTCAGGAATTCTGGGAGTTGAAGTCCACAAGTCCTAAAAGGGCCATAGGTCTCCACCACTGGGTTAAGGGGTACCTTGGCCTCATCTTTGGGGAATTGTGGGAGTTGAAGTCCACACCTGTTTAAATGGCCCAAGTGGAGAAACACTGATGGATCTTCCTTCTCTCAGCTTCCTCTGATGTGGGAGGGTGGGGGCATAGCCCTTCCAGCTGGGGAGAATGAGATTTGGAAAGAAAACAAAAATATTTGTCAAATGCATAACATCCCCCTCGTCTCACACTGCACTTCATCCACCAAGTGCATGGAAACTAGTTGCAGGCAGGCCTTGTTTTAGTGACTGCCTCAAACAGCAGCTTTTCACAGTTTACGACAGGAATGACAAAGCGCCACCAGCCCTCTCGCCTTCATGAGCTTTTCCAGGTAGAGCAAAAGAAAGCAGGAGTAAGATCATAGGCATATAAGTGATTTCACTTTGTGGCTAAGTCCCAATTCCAAGGGCTATCTTTATTTTTATATAAATATATAGTGCATGATGTAGTTGAAAGGTAAGTGAGGTGATTTTGCAGTGCTCTGCCGCTTCCCTATTTTTTTAACACACGAAGGGGCCTTCCCAGTACACATTTTTTCCTACCCCAGCGGGCATATTTTCTTCTCATTTATATAACTGCCCATCTCATGCATTTGTTTCTGATATAATCTTCAGTGGGGACTTCAGATCATCTGACGTGCTGCTTTCCAAATGGAAGAACAATGCGTGTGTCATTAATCGGCGCCCTTTCACTTATGTCAATTAGTACATTTAGCCATGAAAGTATGCAAATATCTACTTGTTTGGCTTTCTGGAAGTTTGTTTTAGATTTTTATCTTGCATATTTTTCATCACTCAAGTTTTTCATCTCCTAAATTACTAGTTTTTCCTAGGAGGAATAAATATTAGATATGTTTGCTGCAGTGTTATTTATAAAAATAATAAAGATAGGATTTTTAAAAAATCAAAAGGATTATATTTCTGTGTAGTATCTGGGGTTCCTGTTGGACATCTAAATTTTAATCAAACCCTCTTGGTTTTCAAACCAGTCAGATTAGGTAGGCAGAATTCTGCTGGTGCTGCTGTTGGTTGCTTGGGCAGTTGCAGCCGAAATGAGTTTCTGCTGTTGGTTTAGAACATCTCCTCTGGTCAAAGATCCTGCGTCACAACTTGGCCAAACATATTAAAGTTCATGGGTTTGGGCAATCCGTTCTATTCCAACCTAACCTTCTTTGCTGCTCTGTGGTGCAGATCAAAGAGAAGGATTAGAGGTGACATAACAGCTGCCATCCAGTACTTGAGGGGTTGTCACAGAGGAAAGAGGATCGACTGGACCCATTCTTCAAAGCACTAGAGGGCAGGACAAGAAGTAGTAGGTGGAACTCCTTAAAGATGTAACCTGAAACTAAGGAGAAATTTAAGAAATGAACAATTAACCCACCATAACTATGGAAGCCAAGTGGGCAAGAGGGCCAGTCACTCACTCGCTCTCTCTCAGTCCATCACACAAGGTTGCTGTTGTTAGGAAAATAGGATGAAGGTGTGTTGCCTATGTTCATCACGTTCAGTTATTCGTAAAAGCAGTAAGGGCAAGATACAAATAAAATAATGGAACTATTGGAGTTGGTGCTCCATCACTGGAGATTTTCAAGCAAAGACAGGACAACCATTTGATCAGAATGGTATAACATCTGCCTTGAGCATGGACTAGAAGACCTTCAAGGCATCTTCCAAATATTTGAAATATTTTCTGGTGTATCAGTATGAATAAATAAATATTTTTATTAGTGGAATTCCTTGGGGTTGATCTAGAAAAAAGGTAGAATAAAAATGACTGTGGATGCTACCAGTGATGAATATTTTATGGAATGGAGTACAGGTAGTACATGACATACAACACAGTTGAGCCCAAAATTTCTGTTGATAAGCAAGACAATTGTTAAGTAAGTTTTGCTCCATATTATGACTTTTCTTGCCACAGTTGTTAAGTGAATCACTGCAATTGTTAAGTTATAACACGGTTGTTAAGTGAATCTGGCTTCCCCATCGACCTTGCTTCTGAGAAGGTCACAAAAGGGGATCACATGGCCCTGAGACATTGCAGCCATCATAAATATGAGTCAGTTGCCAAGCATCCAAATTTTGATCATGTGTCCACAGGGATGCTGCAACGGTTGTAAATGTGAAAAATTGTCATAACTCACTTTTTTCACGGCCATTGTAATTTCGAACAATCACTAAATGAACTGTTGTAAGTCGAGGACTATCTGTACAATGATTTGTTTTGTTACTGTAACATAGAACATCTTTGCTGGCAAGCCTTTAAGCTGGATCCCCAACTAACATCTACCAAGGATGATGATGAGTGAAGGAGAATATGTCTTTTGCAAGTGGAAAAAGCGGCTATGGCCAGCACAGGTATGTAATGGCCCCAACCTTGATTATTTCTGATTTGGGGAAGAGACATATCCAGATTGGCTAAAAATACAGTACCATTCGAACAGAGGTGGCAGTTCAACTGTATTTCGTTTTGGGTTTTGTACAAACAAAACCCAAAACATTTTGTTTTCATTTTGTTTCTTGTTGCAAACTATTGTTAATCAAAGTCAAAGGGTCAACCTGTTATGCTAAAAGGCTTCCTCCCATTAGAAGGGTGTCATTTCTAATCCAGTTGTCCATAATTTGAGTGGTAAATAACATTGGCATGTAGGCGGCATGAACTACTACTTCTGCAAATCCCACAGAGTGCAATCATGGTTTGTGATAGCTTACTACAAAGAAAACATTCCTTCGAGACAGACATAATTCCTTGTTTCATAGACCTCTTGGCAATCATACAAGTGATGAAAGCTCTGCTTTCTAGGACATTAATTTTATTTCATTTCATTTCATTTATATACTTATATATTTGTTTGCCTTTCAAGTTCAGGCGACAGTCTTAAGATTTCACAGTGATTTCTCATCTCAACAATGAAACAGGCCCAACCCTGTTTAGAATTCTGCAAAGGCCAACCAGATGTGCCACTGTCTCAGTTGTGGGGGTTCTAGCAAGACACTATGCTTATTTATCTGCCTTCTTTATTACTTTCCAAGTAACTCAAAGCAGAGAATATATCTAATATTTCTTCCTCATCTTATTTTTTCCACAACAACCCACCTCACTCTTAGAGAGACTGGCCAAAGTCACCTAGCCAGTTTTCTTGCCTAAGGCAGGACTAGTATTTATCTCCTGGTAATTGGCTCCCAGCTGGCTTTTGTGTCTGAAATAGGATTAGAACTCAGTCTCCTGGCTTCTAGCTTGGTACCTTTACCATTAGACCAAGAGTATTGCTTGTTTTGCTCATATTGTTGCCAAGAAAATTATGTGTATACACATGGAGTCCCCAGGTGAATTTCCTTGTCTTCTACATTTTCATGTTGGAATGTCAGCTGTATTTCAGAATCTGACTAAAATATCACATCCTCTTCCCCACATTTTGATTATTTTCTCACAATCCGCTATCAATTTTCAGAGTTTTTTTTTTCTTCCATACCCACATTGGAAGGGAAAGTTTCTGGCCTTGAGAGTTCTGAAGAACTTTTAAAACAAAAAACAAAAACTCAACTTCAGTGCTCTCTATTGTGCGTTTCTCACAATAGAAATATGTTTCTACTTCTCTGCTGCAGTTCTCTGGATTTTTTGTTTCTCGGAATCTGGACCTTTTTTAAAAAAAAAAAAATCCATACTTTTTCTTCCACCTTCCAGATCTTGTCAAGAAGCCAGAGTTCCAGAGGGCGTCTGCTTCCTGAGAAGCTTGGTTCCATTCGGCTCAAAATTATTGCTGAAAATAAACAGTTAAGTTTCTGAGAATTTGCAGCCTTTTACACTGCTTTTTTATGTCTATTTCACCATTCAGTTTGATTTGCAAAATAAATCCATGAAAGCCCCCAGATCCTGGTCTCCCCTCTGTTTTTGTTTTTTGTTTTTAAATAAATAAATTTCTTATGGGATGTTATTCAGCACAAGCAGGAATGGTCACAGCTATTTACTGGCAAAATGTTGACAGACAATCTTAGAACTGAAATTCTATCAAAGACAGTGCTAGGTGAAGGAAGGTGGTATTGTTGATTTGCTCAAGAAGGATAGGGTTTGAAGTAATTTATTTATTTATTCAGAGCTGTTGAACTAAAGCATTCTTGACCACGTAAACCAAAATTTTAATGCTTTTCTTTCTCCTTTTTTCAAGGGTTACCATGCGTTTTGCCCATATTGTGCCTCTGACAGTACAAAGCATTGAAGATATTGCAGATAAATTGGGTATATTTTTCTTTTATTTGTTCAGCCATGGCCATGAAATCCTGCATGTTGTCTGTTTTCCAAATTCATCTAGATAACGAGGGGCCCAAAAATCTCGGGCTAGACTTAACTACCTAAAGACAGGCAAACTTTGTTAAAAACAGTTATCTTGATTCTGCTATGTTTAGGTGTCTTCTTTGCCAAAAAAACTTACAATGAGTTTTGTTTTATAACACTGATTTGCATCCGTAAAAGATCTGATTCCAAAAAAAAGGAATAAAGGGATGGTAAACTCAGGAATGAAATTATGTCATCGATCCTAATGGACTGGAGAGAGAGAGGGAGGAAGATATATATATGCTTAATAAAAAAGGATTTTCAAAATGACCATCAGAGCATTAGTAGTTCCTATATTATTATTAACACGCTCTGATGCTAAGAAGTTCTACTCCTACTCCCCACCTGAAAAGAAATCTGTTCCAAATGCAAAACACAAGCAGAAGAGAGGAGTTTCAGTTTTAGTTTCACAGCAGCAAATAGCTTTAGTACAGAACAGTTGAGCTAAGCCACGCCCAGGCTCCTTGCTGTCTCCTTGCTCACACAGCAAATACTGCTTCAGTTTCTAAACAGCCCTCAACTCTCACACATTGACAGGATGCTAGCCAGATGAATACTGATGGATGCTGGTAGGCAGAGGCAGAATTCCCCCCACCCCTTATTTTCCTCCCCAAAAACTATGACTGGCCACATAGTTTTGTAGCAAAGCATGGGTATCGAGCAGTGTTGCCCTTCCTCGAGCCAACACTGTGCTGAAGCCACCACAGTGCTTGCAAGAACCAAGAATTGCTGTGTGTTTTTAATATGCATCCGGTTTTCAGCAGTTCCTGAAAGCATTGTGTGGCTTTAGTGGTTTGTTGGCTTGAGGAAGATCAATGCCATCTATCCTTTTTAGTAGAAGGCAGTCCATTTGTAAGTGCCAGTTCCAACTTACATACAAACTGGACTTTGTCTTTAAGATTAAAAACAGATTTAGGAACAGAACGCATTCTTCCTCCCAACACTGAAGGTTTTTAAGAAGAGACTGGACAACCATTTGCCTGAAATGGTATGGGGTTTCCTGTCAGAGCAGGAGGTTAAACTAGACTAAATTAGAAGACCTTCCAACTTTGTTGCTCTGTTGTTCTTAACCCCGGACACAACCTGAATACAAACGGCAGGTTAAGAGGAAAAGAATAAATTGGGTGAGAACCAAGCAGGTCAGGATAAGCCACTGGGCTTATGACCGTAATAGAGCCAGCTAATCACAGTTGTAAAATGTGTCTTGATTTTATGACTTTTTGGGGACTGGACATGAATGCCAGTTTTCAGCAAAAACATCATAACACCCCGTCACGTGACCATGGGATGTTGCAGACAGCCATAAATGCAATAAACTGGTTATCAAGCACTCAAAGTGTGGTCACATGACCACAGGGGAAAATGGCTGTCAGAATTTCATAACTAGATCATAACTCCAGAGAGGTCCATCAGAACTTCAAATGATTCCTAAGCTATTGGTCATAAATTGAGGGGCTACCTATGAGAAAAAATAAATTAGGAAGCAATAAAATAGCCTTGGTAGTTCAGGCTAAGGTGTATCCTAATTTTTTCCCCCAGTGTGGAGTATTACCTGTACACCTGTACAGGTAATACTCCACACTGGGGGGAAAAATTAGGATATGTAATCCTAATTACCTATCAGGTAATCCTCAACTTAAAATAGTTCATTTAGTGACCGTTCGAATTTCAGCGGCATTGAAAAAAGTGACTTATGACTGTTTTTCACACAACCATTGCAGGGTTCCCACGTTTTGATCACGTGATCAAAACTCAGCTACTTGGCAAATGAGTCATATTTATGATGGTCGCAGTCCCCGGTGGTCCTGTGACTTTCTGACCAAGCAAAGTCAATGGGGAAGCCAGATTCACTTTACAACTGTGTTACTAACATAAAAATTGCAGTGCTTCTGTTAACGGTGACAAGAAAGGTCATAAAAGGAGACAAAAGCCTCTCGGTTGTCTCACTTAGCAACAAAAAATTTGGGCTCAGTTGTGGTCGTAAGGTGAAGATCTGCACAATTCAAGGTAATGTACTTAACACTCCCTTTGCCTATTTTCTCACAACCAGCATCTATGAGGAGACTTGGGCTGAGACTGAAGGAATGGCAGAAAGTTAGTCCTAAACAGGAAACAAAACTTTAATGTTCTCCCTCTGTTGCTTCTCTGCAACAAACCCCCAAAACTTTAACCTTAGACTGTCTACTATTGACCTCACCCCTTCCTGAGAGGTCTTCAGGGAGCGTGCATAAGCACACCAATGTGCCTACCGTCCCTGTCCTATTGTTTCTTTTTTTTCTTATTCATATCCATTTCATGTATTCATAACCATGTTTATACTTATACCTGTTATCCAATAATCGCTTGGCAAAATAAAATAAATAAAAAATAAATAAAATAAAAATAAAACTGGTATTTGCAAGCCTACTGGGGATGACAAGTTTGGGGTTAATTCTGAATCCCTTAGGAGAGGCATGTCTAAAGTCCAGGCTCAGGGCCAATTGCAGCCTGTTTTCAAATTTCCCGTGGCCCACAGCCTCTTTTCCCTGCCGGTTCAGCCTGTCACTCATCCCCCAATGGCCAGCATTTTTCCTTCACCGCACAGCTGTTCCCATGAATGTCAGGCTGAATGGTCGGCTCCCACACATTTTCACCTCACCAAATCTGGTCCTTCTTGCAAAAAGTTTGGACATCCCTGCCTTAGGATCAATATTATTATGGCTTGTTGCACAGTCAGCCAGATGTTCAGTCTGGATTTGGCATTTTTATCCACCAATCAAGTCCTTCCCAAAGACCTGAGATAGACAGATGATAGGCAGGTGTTATAATAGAGATAGTATTCAGCCGGTTCAGACCCGTTCTGGTGTACCAGTAGTGGAAATTTTGATTAGTTCGGAGAACCGGCAAATACCACCTCTGGCTGGCCCTGCCCAGCCACCCCTGCTGTTTCCCATCCTTTGTTCCATTGTTTTTTAGCTCAGCTAATTTGCGCGGCAGCTCACCTCTCCGAAGGGGATCTTTGAGTGTCACGCACGGAACCGGTAGCGTGCAATTTGAAATTAAACTTCTGTGTTATAAATATATAAATATCATTGCAGGATTTATTTATTTATTTATTGCATTTATATTACCACCCATGGCTACTCAAGGCGGCTTACAGAATATAAAACCACATTTAAAACAAAACTAACAAAAAGAATCAAATAAATTAATATAATGCAATATAACAAAATCACCCCCCGCCCGGCGACAGCAAATCACACGAGCCATTTCATGGCCTCCTTCCCTCTCTGGGTTCCCCAGGCCCACTGGCAGAACCAGCTCTTCAGTGCCTTACGGAAGAGTATTAAGAGTGGGAGCCGTATAATTTCAAATTTCATTGTATTTTGAATGCAATGACAATTAAGGTATTCTATTCTAATCTCTGGGGGGATGATATTCCAGAGAGAGGGAGCCACTGCAGGATGTAAGCTATTCCACGTAAAGCTGCCTTTTTATGTTTGACCAGTAATAATGGTTGTTATTATTTTGATTCATTGCACAGTCAGTCAGATGCTCAAACTGGATTTGGCCCTTGAATGACCAGATGGACATTATTATTATTATCAAATTTATTTGCTGCCTATCTTATGGTTCAAGGCGACTCTAAGCTCTTGATAGATCTGCCCTCCCTCATAAATTCTTTCTATCTCTTGGCTAGCCATCCAAATTCCTTTATTTATTTGTATTTATTGAGAATTTTACATAAAGTAAAAAGCAAATCTAAAGAAAGAGAGGGAAAACAAAAAAGAGGAAAGAAAGAAGTGCAAGAAAATACAACTAAAGTTATAAAATATAATGACTTCCTACTTTCTCTTCCACAGTTATTAATGAATCTAATATATCTCCTCCCTCTTACCTCTTCCAGACATCCCTTCAACCCTTTATTTAATTATTATGTGTTTCACTTAATAAATCCATATTAATATTTTGACTTCCTTTAATAAAAAGGCGGTAAAATATTTCTAGTCTTTTTAAAAAAAGCACTTGTTGTTTTCTCCCTGACCAATTTCTATCATTTAAACAATCTCTTCCTGTGTTGTGGGAATTTCACTCTTCTTCCATCTTTGTGCATTTGATAACCTTTGTGCCAGTATCATACAAAAAATTAATTTTCTGTGAGTCTTTTATAATTTAGTATCCATAAGTCCCAATAAAAAACCTCCAGGGTGTTCTTTTTGTTACAATATGAATCTTTAAAATTATTTGTATTGTTGGTATATTTATATCCAAAGTTTCTTGGGTTTCTCACAAGTCCTCCCTATGTGATAAAATGTACCTTCATTTTTTCCCCCCACATTTCCAGCATTGACTGGAGGTCCCTTTATACATTTTTGATATTATACAAATTCCTGACAGGGCCATATCTTCAGCTAGTGAATTCTTCTGGTTAAATAGGGGTCATGTGTGCTTCCTTTTATAAGCCTGCCTGCATTTTTCCCTTAATTTATTCAGTTCTTAGGCCACCCAACTCCAAAAAGGACTCTTGAACAGCTTCACAAGATAAAAAACAGGAAAACCACAACATTAAAAAGCAAGTTGTTCTGAGGGATCAGTAGCAAAAACATTTCTCCCCCCTCCCTCCATCTCTTCCATATATCTGGTGCTTTCCAACCTTCTCAAGTTTGACGTGTGTGTACTTCAATTCCCAGAATTCCCCAGCCAGGGTAGAAACCAGTGCAGAATTTCTCCCTCATCTCCCCCGCCCTATCAAACATTCTCTCACTCCCCCCCCCCCAAGAGGTGAGGTGGGTTTCCACTCTCCTGGCCTTCTGGAAGGCTGTGGAAATATGGTGTATCTTTCTTGAGGTGTACTAAGAAGCAACCATGGTGGAGCTGGTTAGAACCCTGAAAGCCCTCCCCACACATTTTAATTTTTCACATCTGTTGCCCCTTTTTAATTTTTTAAGGTTTTTAATATTTTATTTGTATACCACCAAGATTGCCTCAGTGAGGGGGATGGGTGACTTGACAGATTATAATAGATAGATGGATGCATGGATGGATAGACAGACAGACAGATTTGATACATAGATAGATAGATTAGACAGACAGACAGAGATAGACAGACAGACACATATACATAAATGGACAGATGGATACATAGATAGATACATAGAAAGGTACATATAGACAGACAGATTCTACAAGTTTCAAAATGGTGACAGAAAAGATTATTCAATAAGGTTGGGATGATACAGCAGGGATTATATTTCTTCAAATATATCTTTGTAAAATGCTGAAAGGTTTCCAATATTGTAGATAATCCTCTCTCGTTTAAATATTGCTTGATATTTGCTTCCCGAATCCTCCTGGCTATATAAGGTCTTAAATAATTTTTGGGCAATGTTTTTTTTCCTTCTATCTAGTGATCAATGGTCCCATTCTCATCTTGCAGCTATTGTATTAATTTTTTCTCTTTCTCCTTCAATTTGTACGCCAGCATCTCCCTGGTTTATTCACGTGCTCAAAGTAGTTTTGTTTCGTCAATTTAAGGTTCCGTGCCATTTCTCCTTGTGATATTAAGTTTATTTTGTGTTTGACCATATCTCTTTCTCCTCTAATTTTTTTGTTTTGGGGTTCTTTTTTATTACAGATTCCAGTTCTTTAAGCTTCCCTGCAATGTTTTTTGTTGTTTCTTCCTTTCCTTGTTCCTTCGAGCCTCATAAGCTATTGCTAAGCCCCAGATGTAGACTTTAGTTGTGTCCCATAAGTTTTGTAACGTTGTATGTTCTTTCAAATTTACATTGAAGAATAATTCCAATTCTTTTTCCAACATTTGCACATACTTTTTTCTTTCAGAATTCTCTGGTTTAGAGTCCACCTCCCCCTCTTTTTCCCCCCTTCCATTTCACTTTTAAGGGATTATGATCTGCCCATGTATTCAATATTATATCTACTTCCTTTATGTCCACTTCCAGTTCCAGCTCCATCCACATCATATCTATTCTTGACCAAGAATTGTAGGGTTTAGAAAAGAAAGTGTATTGTCTCTCCTGAAGATTTAGTTCTCTCCATGTATCTTTTAAGTTTAACTCTTGTACCATTTTAAAGAATATATCTGGTAATGTTCTTCTTGTTTTTTTAATTACTTATATAATCTTTCTTAGTGTCTATCACCACATTAAAATCTCCTGTTAAACATACATTCTCCTGCTCTGACTCGATCATTTTCTGGTGTAATTTACAGTAGAATTTTGTATTTGGTACGCATATTACTGCTAGCAACATTCTCTTTTGGCTTGTTTTTATTTCTGTCAATAAGATTCTTCCTTCTTTATCCACATAAATCCCTCTTGGTTTCAACCATTTTATATATACTGCCATGCCTCTCTTTTTTTATGTCAAAGCCAAATGGAGATATCCTATTTTAGGAAATTCTAGAATGCCTCCGTGTTGTTTCTTAATATGGACCTTTTGAAGGCAAAGTCACAAGTTCCTTCCCTTGTAGACTAGTGGTTCATCTCTTGTCCTCCCATAAAACTTCCCTTGGCAGTTTATGTCAACGCACAAAGAGAAAGAGAAATGTTGAATGATAAAATTACTGTGATGGAAATGAAGGAGACAATTAAAAAACAAAAAAACACCAGGACCTCATGGAATCCCACAGATAATATCAAATCAAGAGTTAAAGGCCCAAGGAATTGAAATAGATTGGTGACCATATCTGCAAATTCGGACAACATACAAAAACTAGAACAATATGGCTTTTATAAAGACAAACAGGAAGTGGATAAAATATTACAGGGGACAGGAGAAAATTATTACTAAAACATAACTATTTTTTAAAGATTTAAAATGAAGAAACAGTTAAAGAGACTATGATAATCTGGACCAACAATTTTGGATGTAGTATTGAAATGGAACACTGGGAAAAATTGTGGGAGAAAAATTACAAATTAACAATGTCAGCAGCCTACAAAGAAAATCTGTATAAAATGTTTTACTGTTGGCATTTACCCCCCGCAAAATTGGCCAAAATGTTTCCAAACAGATCAGGGAAATGCTGGAGATGTAATTATAAGCAAGGAACTCACTTTCACATGTGGTTTACCTGTCCAAAAGCTAGGAAATACTAGCTCAAAGTAAAGAATTGGTTAGAAGAAATTACTAAACAAAAAATTGAGAAAAAACCAGAACTATTTTTATTGGGCATATTAAGACAAAAGACTTGCAAAAAAACTACAATACATTATGTTACATATAATAACCGTGGCCAGAATTGCCTTCACTCAAAACTGGAAACAAGATACCATTCCGTCTGATGCAATGATAATAAGAAGGTTCTTGAGTGTGCAGAGATGGACAGGTTAACTATGGAATTAAAAGACAGAGAAGAAACAGAATACTATAAGATCTGGAATGGTACCAGTGGTTAGAGAATAGGTGTAGTTACATGAAGAATACATAGGAGTTTTAGTAAAATGGAAAAATATTGTATATATATTTGTATCTACTGCTATAAGTTAAAAGTAGAAAAAACTAACGTAGAATAGTAACAACTATCTCAATACAAGTGAATACTATTACCTGAACACTGTAATGAGTGTAAATGTGGTGTTTTAGTTGAAATACATTTAATAAAAATTTACTTTGGAAAAAAATGCTGAAGGTTTAGCCAGTGGATGGGGAAAAAAAAACCAAGGGAATGCTAACTTGCCCTCCAGAGACAGGAAGTTCCACAGATTAAGCATAAGGCCTCTCCCCCCCCCCCCCCCCCC
>BHFT01022198.1:72783-128277 GCA_004320025.1 Laticauda laticaudata
CCCCCCCCCCCCCCCTTTGCTCTCTGTTTACCATTTGGGAACTTAAGGGAAAAGTCTTGGAAGGATGGGGTCAGGCCGGTGTAAAAGGAAGCTGTAAATTACCCTGCAGTTGACCCCAGGAAATGTTTTATGACATTTTATATTATGTCATAAAATGTGGGATGACAATTTTTATGTCAAAATGTTTCATAAAATTGGCTATATTTCAGTTCCATGGAAGTCCAGATTCCAGATTTTGGATTCATTCTGTAAGTTAACCCATTTGAGCTACCTTGGTTCAAAAAGTGTTGATCTACGATGCACCATTTTGCCCAGTTAAAAGCTATGTGAATGACAGTGTTACTGGCATAGACATGCTATTGTACACTTAATAGACTACAGTGTAGCATAAATATAACCTTTATTCACACTGGGAAACAAAAAAAAATGTGTGATTCACTTTTTTGCTGTGCTCTAGAACTGAGCTAACAATATTTCCCAAGTTATGCCAATCATATTATTTAAAATATTTTCTTTGTCCAAAATGGATTCCAAGGCAATTGTGATCAGTGATCACTGTTGACTATCTTCCCAGGTCCGAGCAACGAAACCCAGAAGGTGGTAGAAGAGTTGACTTATCGTCGAGCCTTGCGAGAATTGCTGGAGATCATGAAGGAACAGGCAGCCCCTAAAGGTCCCGACTCTTTTAGGGGAAGGAATGAAGAGGCAACAACTGGGAAAGGACAGCAAGAACAATTCTCAGCACCCCAGGAACCCCTTTCTCCCCGAAGAAGCCCGCGTTGGACAAAGAGGATGGAGACCCTTTCAGATACTCCAGCCACATCATTGAGACCTTTGGCACTGAGAACCAATAACCTGTCTACCTGCAAACCTCCCTTGTCTGCATTGGGAGACCTTCCAGATGTCAGGAAGCCAGCCTTGGAGGTGGGCAGAGTTTGGAAAGCCCCAAAGCCAAACATCTCCCAGAGTGTGGCAGCATCACCCCAACTCACCCAGAGGTCTCCCCTGGCCTCCAAGGAGCATCAGCAAATTGGTGGTCCATCTGGCAAGAAGACACCTTCAAACCGGCCGGTGAGAACCAGCACCCCGGACTCTACTTCTTGCAAGTGCTGCCCCAGATTCCTGCCAGCCAAGGGAAGAGACGAGGTGGCCTCAAAACTGCGGAGGAATTTGCTGGGACCTGCCCTCGAAGGGTTTTCCTCCCAGCCAGCAAATGTTCTCCCGGCCAAGCGAGAGTCATGGAAACGGAAGAAATGGCAGCAACCCTCCAGGGGCACCAGGTGCTCCCTGCGCTTGGAAGCTGCTTGCTCAAAGCAGATCCTGGCCATTCAGGAACCCTCCTTGGAAAGGTCACAATGCATGAGTGGGAGAGAGCCCGGAAAGCCCAGAGAACCTTCTCTGGATTGTGCTCCTTGGGAACTGAAAAGAGAGCCTGACCCATGTAGAGCTGGAGATCGAGGAGGCTGGCTTCCAGAATTTGCGGATAAGGAAGGTAAGGTGATATCCATCTGCAAAAGACATGCTGGGGGAAGTTGTGAGTTTTGGGGAGACCCAGGAATGGAGGCTCACATGCTGTCTTCAAGTGCAGTGAACTGGTATTGTCAAGCACCAGGGAAGTCAGGCGATCCAGGCAGTTCAAATCGGTATAAAGATTTATTGTAAGCTTAAGCCCTCTATATAAGAATCTGAACTACTAACAGTTCAAACAATTTGGTGGTAAATAAGGAATTCATGGTGGGCTGGACTTGTATGCGCGAAGGGATTCATGACTTTTAACCCCTGTCAGTCTCAGCCTGGACATTTTCTACAGGTGTGGGTTTATATAACAGAATAACAACAGAGTTGGAAGGGACCTTAAAGGTCTTCTAGTCCAACCCCTTGCTCAAGCAGGAGACTCTGGCATATACCATTTCAGACAAATGGTTGCCCAATCACTTCTTAAAAACCTCTGCACAACTTCTGAAGGCAGGCTTTTCCTCTGATCAATTGTTCTGTCAGGAAATTTCTCCTTAGTTTTAGGTTGATTGTCTCCATTGCTTCTTGCCCAGGCTTCAAGGTACTTTGGAAAATAGCTTGACTCCCTTTTCTTTGTGGCAACCCCTTAATTATCAGAACACTGCTACTGGTATCATGTCACAAATAGTTCTTTTCACTAAACTAAACATTCCCAATTCCTGCAACTATTCTTTATATGTTTTAGCCTCCAGTCCCCTAATCATCTTTGTTGCTGTTCTCTGCACTCTTTCCAGAGTCTCTGTAGCTTTTTAATAATATGGTGACCAAAACTGGATGCCTATTCCAAGTGTGGTCCTACCAAGGCCTTATAAAGCAGTACTAGCACTTCCCATGATCTTGATTCTATCTCTCTGTTAATGTAGCCTAGGACTGTATCGGCTTTTTTGGCAGTTGCAGCACACTGCTGGCTCACATTTGGCATGCAGTGTGAACTTGGCAGCCTTTGGGGCTTCCTAGCCATGACTTAAAAAGTGAGCTATTTTAGTGTAGTGTTAAAGGCATCAGGTTAGAAACAACAGAGAGATTGTGAATTCTAGCCCCCCACCCCGCTTCCCTCCTTAGGCACAAAGCCAGATGGGTGACTCACAGTTCTTGGAAGCAGATGGCAGCAAATCACTTAAATCCTTGGCACGAAAACTGTAGGTACTTTTCCAGGCAGTCCCTGAAAACCAGACACAACTGATTAGAGGGGGTGGGAGCCATTACTTCCTTACTTACTTATTTGCCATCCATCTTATTTTGAGTGGCTTATAGCTGAATCTGATGCATGAATGAATCTGATTGTGGTTTAGTTTACAAACCATCATTGTAACCCAGCCCAGCTTGCTGCAATGGTTTAACGCAGCTGGGCTTCATCCAATATCTGTTTAAAGATATATCCCAGTGAAGGCTCAAAGTGGCTAAAAGGAGAGCTCTCTGCTTCCTATCTCTGCAACAACAACCCTGTGAGGTGGGTTGCCTGAAAGTGACTGACCACGTCTTAAGGGGGATTTGAGCCTCGACGTTTGTGCAGATGTTCCTCAACTTACAACTGTAATGGAGCCTGCTCACTACGGACATAAGGATGATTAATGATTAAGCAGATCACCCACACAACTGTCCTGATTTTATTACCTTATTTGTGGGGGGTCTTTAAGCAAACTCATTGTTTGCTATGGTGCAGTGCAGTTTTGCCAAAAACCGGAAATGGTGGTTATTGGCAAAAATGTAAATTGCAGTCCTGTGACTGTGGGATGTCTTAAATGTGGACCTGTTGCCAAATGTTCAAAATATGCAAGCATCAAATTTTTTGAACCAGATCATAAGTACCTTTTGAGGCATCTGCTATAATTTTGGACAGTCACTAAGCAACCAGTCGTAAGTTGAAAATGTACAGTGCCCAGATCACGATTACATGACCATAGGGATTCTGGGATGAGAAGAACTTTGAGGACCAGTCACAATCACCACTGTTTCAGCACTGTTGTGATTTTGTACGATTGCTGAACTGGTGGTCATTAATCAAGGACTACCCATATGCTAGATCATGAAGCAACCTTTCAGTCAGAGCTGAAAAGGCTTCTTGGATGAAAAGCGAAACATCTTAAAAGAAAAAGCAGAAAGTCCAGTTTCCTCTTGAAAAAAGCACTTTGGGACAGCATTTGTTTTGAAACAATCCATGCAAAAACATTTGCTTTGTAAAAATTGGAAAGTATCAGGGTTGTAAATGAAAACCTCTTTGGAAAGCAAAGGTGACTGACAAGCAACTACTGGACATGTTGTGTAACACCAGACATGTCACTGGAAGGCAAAATCACAAAACTTCATCTCACTTATTTTGGACATGTCATGGTGGGGAATTCAGTGGAGAAAGCAGTTATGTTTGGATGAGTTAGTGGTAAAAGGAAACGCAAAAGAAGATGGTGCCTGGGCACCATCTAAGCTAATACCAGCAAGAGCATAGAAAATCTCAAGCAAATAGTGCAGGATCAGAAGATGTGGAGAGACCTGGCCCCATAGAATCTCCAGAAATTAGACATAACTGAATGGATACCATCATCATCAAATAAAATCCATGAATTGATTTTTATTTATCAAATAAATTCAGTCAGTATGGCCAGTTCCTGTTCTGACCTAGGCTTCCTTAGAAAGCATAAAACACAATCTTAGTTCTGGCAAAACCTCTTCTATTTCCATGGCTGCAAATTACGTTCATTCACAGCCTGCAAGGCTTCACAAACAGTCTTTAAGGGGAATGTTTATAAACACCCACCTTATTGCACTTGGAATGCTCCCAGAAAACTAATTGCCAGATTGAGGACAAGGCCAAACTTGACACAGAGTCAAATAAAACTTTTCAAAGCTTGAATCGACCAAACGAACTAATTGCTTCCTGCAAAAACTCACGTCCTGTTCGCTCTTCTTTTATGTCCTATGGGAGGGGCCAATCATCTCCGAGGTGTGGCCTTATTCCTGAGTTGATCCTGCTTCCCTGCTTTCTCAATTGTTCCTGTCTTCTGGTAGCCCTGCGCATGCGCAGGCTGAGAACCGGTTCCAGGAGCTCTCCTGTCTCACTGCTGTCTGAATCTTAAGACTGCCAGTCTGTCCTGGCCCCATCTCTGCCTCCGATGCAGAGCCCTTATCCAAGCCCTCCTCAACCTCCAAGATTGGCCCAGGTTCCTCCCCAACCTCTTCACTACTCTCTGACTCTGTTGCCAGCTCCATCAGCCACTGGCAGGCCAAAACAGTACCCATGAACTGAAAATGGATTGTTTTATGGAGAAAAAAACTCCAAAAATATTATTTTTTTTTCACCATATATGCTTCCAGGGTCATGTGATCACTTTTCATCACTTTTTGACGAAGTAAAGCCAGATTCATGTAACTACCGCAGTGATTCATTTAACAACTGTGTCAAGAAAAGCCCAATGTAAAGTTTGGGCTCGCTTGGGCCCATAAGTCAAGTTTTTCTACCCAAGACTCCCCCTGCATATTGTGGGAGCAACGAGAGCAAAATCCAGGCAAGATATGAAATGTCTCGTTTTAAAAGGTAAAACTGGGTTATAGATAAGTCCTCGACTTACGACCGGTTGATTTGCAACTGTTTGAAATTACAACAAATCTCCCCAGGGTTACTCACAATCTGGATTGATGTCCCAGTGGCCGCCCTCTCCCTTGGGTTTATAGTCACATGATCCTATTTTGAGCACTCAGCAACCTGCCCGAATTTACAGCCATTTGCAGTGCCCCAGAGTCATGGGAATGTGATTTACAATGTGTTTTTACTTCCAGTTTCTGTCAAAAAAAAAAAAAAAGGCAATTGTAGACAATGGATTTGCTTAACAATCACCAATTTAAAAAAGGTAATAAAATTGGGCATGGCCAAATGGCGATCCACTGAACAACCAGCAATGACTTAGACCGTAATTCCAGGCTCCATCAGTCGTAAGTAAAGGACTGACTGCAGTATCTCCTGGCCCATCTTTAAGATTTGTCAGTGAGAAATCCAATGCTGTACGTATAAAACTGAAATCGGCACGGTATTCCTTCATTAGCAGATCAGGCATCTGATCTTTCACTGCAGCTGAGTCCTGTAAGAAAAGTGAGTCCAAGCCCAGAGTCAAAGGATGAAGAAGAGGAAGAGGAGGAGGAATTACCCAGCATTTTCTTGCATCCAGGTAGTTACTATTTTTCCCCCTGCGGCTTTCTTCAAAATATTATATGTCCGAATCAACGTAGTTTCCCTTAGAAATAAGCAATGGCTGAACTAAACCTTATAGTACCTGGTAGGAATTATAATGTCTTGGATGGGGAGGGGTGAATCTCTACGACAATGATTGACCAAGGCTTGGGGCCACTCCGAGAAGGCCCTGTCTTTTCTGCTCACTTGCTCAGCCACAAGGGTGTTGAAACCTAAGTAAAAAGGAGGGAGTCACCTTGATCACTGGGATATGGTTGCCCTTATGTCTCATTTAAGCCTGCTGTGGACAAAATGAGACACGATTCACCACAGCCAATTTGCTGCAGCCAACTTGTTGTGGGACAATTCAACAGTTCATTTTAATTATTTCAAATAATTAAAATTTTATTTTAATTTTTGTCATTCACATTTTATTTCACCTCTCCTTTGGCATCCTTTTTTTAATGATTCTATTCCACCGTTTCTTCAATATTAATGTAACTCTTCTCCCACAGTGAAGGCAAGGGCTTGTCCAGGCACTTGCCAGGATTCAAAGCCCCCAAATTTATTTTAAAAATTGAAAGCCACAATAAGGCATCACGTGTACATGATGTGCACACATTCCCCTCCCCCCAAATTTGGTTTCTGCAAATGAGTGAGATGAACCAACTTATCAGAAGCCTGCCTTCCTGAAATCTTCATATGGATGCTTGGCTCTCCATGTAGTCCATCTCTTTTCAATCCCACATCCCTTTCAGCTTTTTGTGGCTTCCCCAGTATGTATATAGATAGTCCTTTCTTAGTGACCACAGTTGGACTGGCAACTCGGTCATTAAGTAAAAGCATGGCTATGCTTATGGTTTTACTGCAATTTTCCTTTGTGTTATGACTTGTGAAGGCCCTAAATGTGAGGATGGCACACAAAGTTATTTTTCCATCATCATCGTAACTGTGAACAGTCACTAAAGGAAGCAGTTGCTAAATGAGGATTACCTGTATTGAAATTTGTATTTGTATTTGTATTTCATTCACAGGCATTGCCTTGTTAGTGCAGCACAGCCTTTCTCAAATGGAGTTTTATGACTTTGCATTTCCATGAGAGATTGCTAAAAAAATCATTAAAAAATAAAAAAAAATCATTAAAAAAAATGGCGGTACATGCAGCCACTAGCTATATTTCTAATAATAATTTCTAATAATATTATTAATAATAATAACATTATTTCAAGTATTCCTCCAGGAAAAAAGATTGAGAAAGGGTGATCTAGCATTGGCACCTTCCCCTAATACAGTGTTCTTGTTCTTGGAAATTTCCAGATGTTGGATTTCAGATCCCAGGATTCTACAGCCAGCACGGCAACCGATCAGAATTTTGGGAAATAAAGTCTATACATCTAGAAGTTACTTAGGTTAGGAAACTGCCCTAAATTAGTAACAATAAAGTTTGGAGGACACACTGAGGAAACCAGGGAAGGCGGCAAACTCTGTGTACAATTCTCTAATGTAAGGTTGAACAACAGTACAGTGGTATTTTCACTAGGAATTTTTTGCAAGAGTATTAATTCCAGTTTTAATCCTTAATCCAAACTCTGTGTATTGTAGAACCTTGTTGTTTTGAAGTCGGGATGATAGTTTGGTGCAAGCTCCCAAGATATCCCTACTGGCCAGCTGTGGTAAGAATATTAATTATTTACTGTAAAAGGCGAAATATTTACTTATTGAAGCTCAGGAATTCTGGGAGTTGAAGTACATTGGTAATAAAGGGGACAAAATCCAACTCATGATGTGCTGCCCTCCCGATGAGCTTGTAATGTGCTGCAAAGGGCCAACTGCAGAGATGTAGCAGGGCCAACCAGTCTGTGTACTTGTCCCTTTGAATAGATACATTGATTGGAAACCTGTGACCGTCCGAGCTGTTCAGCTGTTCTGCTTGTCTCCTGGCAGGTGAAAAAGGTACATCGGAAAGCTAAGAAAGCCAATGTCGTCCTTATAGAGAAATGCATGGATGCCATGAAAACTAAGGGGTAAATAAAAGCTATTTTTATTCCCTGGTGTAGAGCTCCTCTCCCTTCCTTCCCTTCTGCTTTTATTTGTCAAGAAGACCTTTTCTGGCACCTCCTACTGATGGCTGAGTTACGGATAGTCCTCAAGTGAGCCCCAGATTTCCCATTGCTAAGCAAGGCAACGGTTGAGTGAGTTTTGCCCCATTTTACAACTTTTCTTGCCACAGTCATTCAGCGTATCACTGCAGTGGTTAAGTTAGTAACCCTTTGTTAAGTTGTTAAGTGAATCTGGCTTCCCCATCGACTTTGCTTGTCAGCAGGTCACCAAAGGGGATCTGACATGACTCCAGAACAAGGTCATAAAAATGTGCCGGTTGCCAAGCATTCGAATTTTGATCAAGTGACCATGGGGATCTGCAATGGCCATAAGTGTGAAAATCAGTCTTAAGTCAAATTTTTCAGGGTAGTTGTAACTTCAAATTGTCACGAAATGAATGTTTGTAAGTGGAAGACTACCTGTATTTCCTTGTCCAAAACAAGACTCCCTGGTTCTTCTGCAGGAAATGGTCTCTGCCCATTTTACCTGTGTAGAAATAGCTAACATAAGGCATTGATTTCCATTGGGATCTCACACACACACACACACACACACACTCCAAATTCTAAAACATTCTCAGAGATCCATCTCATCCTGGGAACCCCTTTTTTGAACTGTTACCATCTGGCAGACGATACAGGATAATAAAAACAAGGACAAATAGGCTAAAAAACAGCTTCTATCCCAGGACAGTAGTTCTGTTGAATTCTACTGCAGAGTGCAATATTAATGCAACATCAGGGGTTTTCAATTCAATGTATAGAATGTAAAGGATGTGTGTTTGTATTTATTTTCATAGTCATAATATACACTGAAGATGGTATTTAATTTTGTTGATGTTACCCAGTTTGAGGAATAAAATGTCTGCAGGAAAACAACTAAGCTTAGAGAGTGCGCCAAGGATCCTTCCCTTTTTTCAATGCCACTGTATCCTAGAATAGTCAACCTATAACTGATGGATTGCTTATGTGCCTTCGAGGCATTTTCAACTCCTAGCAACCACGAAACAGCCACAATTTTATTGCATCTTCCTTTTCCTCGAAGTAACATTGGGGACCTAATGATACAAATGGTCCACAGAGCAAGGAATTGGCCAGAATTCCCCAGACGGTCATAAATTGAGTGGACATCAATTCTTATGATTCATACCAGCTGAGGAATTCTGGGAGTTGAAATCCACACCTCTTAAAGTTGTTAAAGTTGAGAAAACCGCCCTGGAGCAACTTTGGGGTAGAAAGTTGTGTCAAAAAAAATAAAAGTGACAGCAGTTGAAATATTGGTCTCCTTTTAATTAATTGGGATGATGTAGCTCAGGGGTAGGTAAACTATGGCCCCTTTACCACCTGTGGACTTCAAACGATGTAGTACCCATGGGAGAACCAGACTTATCCACGTCCTAGAACACTCCTGTATTTCTCCAAAAGTGATTGTTCCAGAGTTAGGTTGGTTTTCCTGAAAGTAAATCCAGGATTGAGCAGGATGAGGCCTGTGAACATTCCAGGATCCTGATTTGGAATGAATCTTCTTGACCAGCTCTAGGCTTCTGTGTACCTTATGGTAATATCTTGAGTACATGAGGAATTGTAGCAAACTTTTTTAAAAACAATTGTGTGTGACTTTATACCAGAAGCAAATTCTCTATAGGGAGTCCTCTTTATAACCATAAACATAGGGATATACATAGGTTTAAAACTGGGGTTGCCTATAGCATCCCCTTGGCTATGGGTCCTGCACAGGCTAAACATCCCTATTTCAGCTTTGCAGTAGATTTGAATTTGAGGGAAAGATCAGGATTTCTAGCTGTCTAATCACTATCACTGACAATGTTACCTATTTTGGGTAATGAAATGCCTACAAAAAACCAAACAAGCGCAGAGAACATTCATTTCAATCCTGAGCTACAAATATTTTTCCTTTTATCTATCTATATACGTCTGTCTGTCTGACTGTCTATCTATCTATCTATCTATCTATCTATCTATCTATCTATCTATCTATCTATATCTATCCATTCACATCTATCCATTATCTACCAGTTTATTTGTGTCTATATCCATCCATATCGATATCCATGCATATCTATCCATCCATTGTCTATTCTTCCATATCCACCTATCTATCCATATCTATTTCTGTTCATCTCTTCTTTCTCCCTCCTATCTCTCCATCGATATGTTTCTACCTATTTATATACCTATCTAGGTTAGGCACCTTGGAGAGTTGGTTGACATGATAGTGTTTGGGTGTGCATTGCCACTTTTAGTTTTATCATAGATGTCAGCCTTGCAAGGTAGTCCAGACAAGAATACACCCAGAAGTACTAGCTCTACTTCCTTGTAACATTACAGTAAGACTGCTAACTACCATTGTGTCAAAATGTTAGTGATACAGACATGCTTGATATGACTTCAGCAACTGCTGATTGATGCTATAAGTCCCTATTGCTGAAATGATCTTAAAAGTTATTAAAACATAACAAATAATTAACATAAGGCATTGATTTCCGTTGGCATCAGACACACACACGCACACACACACACTCCAAATTCTGAAATATTCTCAAAGATTCATCTCATCCTGGGCATCCTTTTTTTGAACTATTACCATTTGGCAGATACAGGATAATAAAAACAAGGACAAATAGGCTGAAAAACAGTTTCTATCCCAGGGCAGTAACTCTATTGAATTCTACTGTATAGTGCAATACTAATGCAACATCAGGGCTTTTCAATTCAATGTATAGGATGTAAAGGATGTGTGATTGTGTTTATTTTCATAGTCATAAGGTACACTGACAGTGGTGGTATTCGACCGGTTCTGGAGAGCCGGTAGCGGCAATGAGCAGTGGAGACCAAATCGGTTCTCTTCACTGCTCTGTGTTTGGCCCACCCACCCTCTTGGGCTCCCATACTCACTTTTATGGCCAGAATTCAAAGCGCAGCTGCTTTGCACGGCGCAGAATAGTGCTGCGCGGCAGCTGCTGCAGCGACCAGCATCGTGCAGGCTAAACTAAAACTAAAACTAAACTAGCACCAAAAGAGAAGGAACTGAGCTTACAAATTCTAGAATTTCCCAATTGGAAGATGGTCCATGTTCTAAACCAGTATCTCTCAACCTCAACCATCTTAAGAAGTATGGACTTCAACTTCCAGAATTCCCCAGCCAGCATTCTGGGAATTGAAGTCCACACTTCTTACGATGGTCATGGCTGAGAGACATCAGTCTAGATAAAGAGAGGGCTGAAAAAAATCATGCCTCTGCAGAGGCTAAGATGTCATTTTCTCTTCCTTCTTGATGCAGGTTCTCTACTTCCCTCAGAAACCTAAAGCACTTTGACTGCGAAGAGAAACAGACGCTGACAGTAAGTAAAGCCTCCAAGAATAAATGCTGCTTGTGCTCTGGCATGGCCCTATTTCAGGGGGGTCAAACTCGATTTCATTGAGGGCCGCATCAGGGTTGTGTTTGACTTTGGTGGGGTGGAGCATGTCCATGGCCATGGTGGGTATGTCCAGCTCAGTGTCACTTGTGTTGGGGGCACCTGTGTTATTGTTTATTATCTTTTTTGTCAGAGTAAAACATGTGTACAATGAGTTTGGCTGAGCCTGCCTTCGTGTACACACCCCCAACACAACTCACAGTGTGAACAGAAGTCCCTATTCTACTTTTTACACTATGGCACCTATTACACCGTGGCAAGCTGGGTAGGGCTGGGGAAGGGAAAATCCACTTATGCTAGTAGTTTGTTTTGTTAGCAAAACTCAGCAAAAACAGAGCTTGGGTGGAGCACACAGGCCCTCCTAGGCTCCATTTTTGTCTGTGACAGTCTCCTACAGCTCTCTGCCAGTGAAAAGCTCCGTTTTCAGTGGCAGAGGCACCGCAGGCTGGTCCTTCACTGTTTCCAGGGAGACCCCCCCATGGGCCAGATCTAAGCACCCCACAGACTGGATCAGGCCCACGGGCACTGAGTTTTACACCTCTGCTTCTGTGAGTAGAGCCTGTTTGCCTAACTTGTTTTTCTTCGTAGGAGAAAGCCAGGGAGAACTATAACCATGAACTCAACTGGTGCATCAGCTTGATTGCAGATTACAGAATTAGAGTAGGTAAGATGGAAAAGGCCCAAGGAACTTTTTAAAGCCCACCCTAAATTTAGGAGTGGGGGATTCTTCTTTGCAGCTTGATCAACTTTTTTCCTGCATTTTGCAACTGAAGATTCTACTGCGATCTTCCAACTAGCTTTACAGCTGGTCCTTGATTTACAGCAGTACATTTAGTGACCATTTGAAGTTACAACACCACTGAAAAAAACCCAACATGACAGTTTTTCACATTTACAGCCGTTGTAGCATCCCCATGGTCATGTGATCAAAATTTGATTGGCAACTGACATGTATTTTTACAGTTGCAGTGTCCCAGAGTCATGTGATCACTATTTGTAACCCTCCCAGCTGTCTTTCAACAGCCCAAGTCAATGTGGGAAGCCAGATTCACTTAACGACCACATGATTCACTTAACAATTGCAGTGATTTGCTTAACAAGTGTGGCACAAAAGGCCTTGCTTAGCAGTGGAAACTTTGGGCAGAATTGAAGTCATAAGTTTCTACTGCTACTACTGCATTGTCTCCTTTAACTCTTCTTTGCAGACCTGCAGATTGTCCTCAACTTATGACTGTAATAGAGGCTACCCATCGAGGGCATAAAGCGGGACCAACACAATTTTACAAGCATTTTTTTTATTTTTTATTGATTTTAAGACAAACATAATATAAAAACATAAACCATCTTCCATTTATATATACATACAATTTTACAAGCATTTTTGTAGCGGTCATTAAGCAAACCGATTGGTCGCTATAAGCATGGTTTGGCCAAAAACTGGAATTACATGACCATTTCGTCGCAGATGTGGGCAATTTTAGTGTTCAGGACCTGAATTTCAGTTTTTTTAAGAAAATGGTTCTTGGGTAATCTGGGGACATTTACAAGAGGACGTTGGCCCAAGTTTCTGGATCACTTTTTTCAGGGAGTAGTTTTGAAGGGGATAAAGTCCAGGTAGTCCTCAACTTACAGTCACAATTGGGATCAGACCCAAAGGTGTTTTTTCGGGAGGCAAATGGACTTTCTTGGGTTTTTTTTTTTGAAGACGCTTCATTTCTCATCCAAGAAATTTCTTCCATTCTGATAGGATAGTGGGGAACGGAAGGATTTATATTCCTTGAAGACAGCTGGTCATTTGCATCCTTTTTAGGGGGTCATTGAAGCACTTGGAGGTTTCTCTGTGTCCTCAGGGTCACCTGAGTAGGTGACCACCTAATGGTTCCTGCAGTCTGCATTTTTTTCTGCTGGAAATCCATTCCTACTCGCACACCGTGCAAAGGGTGTTCATCCCTATTGTATAGCAAAAAGTTTGCAGATATTCTCAGTCATCCAAGTAATGGTTGTCCCAAAGGTGCTTTCTCAGGAGGCAACTAGACTTCTTGAAAGAAAAACCAAGTCCAATTGCCTCCTGAAAAAGCATCTTTGGGACAATCATGACCTAGATGACAGAGAATCTCAACAGACAATTGGGATCAGCAGTTTCGTTGCTGAGCATGGCGGTGTTTAAGTGAGTCACACCTGATTTCATGCTTTTTTTGCCACTGTTGTTAAGTGAATCGCACAATCATTAAATGAATCTGGCTTCCCCCAGTGACACTGCTTGTCAGAAGCCGACTGTGAATACATGCCGGTTGTCCAACACCCAAAGTTTGATCACATGACTGTGGAGATGCTGCAATGGATGTAAAGTGTGAGGACTGATCATCAGTCACATTTTTCCGCACTGTTGTAACTTCACACTAAACAAATGACTGTTAAGTCAAAGACTACCTGTATCAACACTGAGCAAATAAGTTGAGATACTTTGAGTTGATATCATTAAGATAGGATATAAATCTAATAATAAAATGATAAGCCTTATTTGATTTACATGAACTTTGAATATAAGGGATATTGTCCAGCTGTTGTAGTCAAATCATTTTCTCTTTGGATGATAGTAAATAAGATTATAGTTTGATCATTCTATAGTTAGAATGTTGGGGGCCTCTTCCAAGGCCTACTAGGACTGCCACTACACAGTCATCCATCCCCAATCTGAGTATTGTTCTTGTCCTCCTTCTCACTGGAAGGAAAAAACAATCACAAAAGTGTCTCACTTATTTTGGCCGTGTCATGCTGGGGAATTCATACATGAAAGCAATTACATTTGGAATAGTTTAGCAGTAAAAAGAAACCAGGCCATCAAAGAACAGGGTAGTTGGAAACCATCAAGGTTGGAATTTGACATCAGCCAGAGCATAGAAAAACTCAAAGAAACAGTGCAAGATTGGAAGATATGGAGAGACCTGACCAGGGGTCGGATTCAAACATTTTTAACAACCGGTTCTGTGGGTGAGGCTTAGGTGGTGGGTGTGGCTTGGTGGTCATGTGACTGGCTGGGCGTGGCCAACTCAATATCACATCGAGGCACACATCTGCTCGCCTGGCCTCTCGTGACTGTGGGGATGCTGCAACAGTCGTAAGTGTGAAAAAGGGTCATAAGTCACTTTTTTCAGTGCCATTGTAACTTTGAATGGTCACCCCACACAAGCAAAGTACCAGCAAAGAAGGGGGAAAAAACTCCAGAGAAGTTCTTGAGACAGGAAGTCTAATCCTGCCAAGAATGTAATCAGGGTTAACGGAGAGGCAGTTTCTGTAGGCAACACCAGAATGTTTCCTTCCTGCCTTTCTTACAGGATTAGGCCAGTAATTTCTTCTAACAACCAGTTCTCGGAACTGTTTTGAATGTTAACAGCCGGTTCTAGCGAATAGGTGCAAACTGGTAGAATCCCACCCCTGGACCTGACCCATAATGACCAAGAGATGGACATGACTGCAAAATGGATAACATCACCATCTTGTCTTCTTAGGTTGCCATTCTTTTGTGGGATCCTTCCTGGAATATTGTGCTGATGACATGAGTGAGTAAGCTTCATTTTATAACTTAAGAAGCCCCCATTCCTTAGAAGAGGGTGATGTACATTATATAGCAAAATTAAAGCAGCTTAAACACAACAGGGCCTGCTTTGGATTCTTTCTCTGGTAAAACTATTTTGATGTCATCAATAATGCTCAGCTCCTTCTGCACTTCCGTGTATCGACATTCTTTCAACTTCTGATGCTCACCATCCTGAGAATGTTATCTGTACGCTCTGTTATGGGTAGTCCTCAACTTACGACCATAATTGAACCTGAGAATTGTGGTCGTAAGTTGTTGTGGTTATAAATAGAAGTATCATGAGACCTGACCCGATTTTTTTTACCCTTTTTATGGTGGCCATTAAGCAAACATTACAGTTGCCAGAACTCCAACAAATCCACCCCCATTCAAATTGTAAGTCTCTAGCTGCATCTCTCAGAGAAAATAAAATTGATTTATTAGAAGTGGCCATGTTGGTGTTAGCTGGATGCAGCCAATACTAAAATACATCATTCATTTCTCCCTTGACCCTGGTCTTCCCCCCACCCCCTGGATGTATATTCTCCAATGGGACACATCCATAGCCAAGTGTCATCAGTCATGCTCTCCAGTAATATTCTTGCACTCTAACAACTTTAGGCTGCCAGGGTGATTATCTAGGCACTTAAGCAATGCACTGTTTTCCCCCACTCCTTTTTTCTGGCAGCTAAAAAGACCAAAGGAGTATCTTTTTAGTTGACAATGGTCTTCAAATGGATGATCCCACAATCATTAGTGGGATCAGTTTTCCCCAGTGGGTGTGTTTTTGCCAAAAACTGGAAAAAGCATCAGAAATCTTTATGCTAAATTTATATTTACTGGCAAAAAAATAAAGCGGAAGTACTATGCTCCATCCCATATTTGGTTCGACAAGATTGCCCTGATTAAAAAAACACTTAATCAGTAATCATTGGTACTTGATCATAAAGATAAAGGTAAAGGTTCCCCTCACACATATGTACTAGTCGTTTCTGGCTCTAGGGGGTAGTGCTGATCTCTGTTACAAAGCCAAAGAGCCAGCGCTGTCCAAAGATGTCTCCGTGGTCTGTAGCTGGCATGACTAAATGCTGAAGGCGCACGGAACCTTCCCACCAAAGGGGTCCCTATTTTTCTACTTGCATTTTTACATGCTTTCGAAACTGCTAGGTTGGCAGAAGCTGGGACAGGTAACAGGAGCTCACTCTGTGACACGGCGCGAGGGATTTGAACCACTGAACTTCCGACCTTTCTGATCGACAAGCTCAGCGTCTTAACCATTGAGCCACCATGTCCCTTTGACCATAGGACCCTGCAAATAGTCATAAAGATGGGTCAGTTGTCAAGTGCACAAAATGGAATCACGTAACTGCAGGGTATATGTATGTGTCCAGCTGTCATAACTTGAAATGTCATGTGTAATTCGTGTGTGTGTGTCTGTCATAACTTTTAACAGTTGTGAAGCAACTTGTTACAAGTCAAAGACCACTTGTAGTTGTATGACAGGGAGAGAAATAGGGATTAGCAACTATTTAGATCTGGAACTTCAAACTTGGCAACTTTAAGACTTACGGACTTCAACTCCCAGAACTCCCCAGCCAGCCATGAATTCTGAAGTCCACAAGTCTTAAACTTGCCATGTTTGGAGATCCCTGTTTTAGGTGCTGATCCAACTTTGAGCAAAGACCCTGGCTTTTTTTTTTCCAAGGCACTCCGGTCCGAAAAGAATCCTTCCCTACTTTATCCCAGATGAGCTTCCCTCAAATGGAGGTGTTGGACGATGGGGAGCTTCTCGCTGAGATAACGCCCCCAAAGCAAGAGAAGAAAATTCTTCCTGACCGGACGCGAGCCGCCCGAGACCGAGCCAACAAACGGATCGTGGAGTTCATTGTAAAAGCCAAAGGAGCTGATGAGCACCTCCGCTCTATCCTGAAGAGCCAGAAACAGTCACGCTGGCTGAGGAAATCCCTCAAAACACCCCGGTATTTGATCCTGGAGACCTACCTGGAGGATGATTATCAGCAGGACCTTGTGCTCAACTACTTAAAGAAAGTTTATCGGGAAGTTGGAGCCAAGAAGCTGCCGGTTAAAAATAGAGACAGTGCCAAATTTGTCCTTGAAGTACTTTTTCCAGAAGTAAGTGAAGTGGGGGACATGGAAGATAAGGAGAGACTGTGTCATTCTCCATGTAACTCCATGTAAGACTGTGTCATTCTACTGTGTCATTCTCCATGTCAAAACTCAATCCCTCTGGTTGTATTTGACCAGATTAGCATGTTGCAGCTCTTCAAGGATTCAGGTGGAAATTTTTCCTAGCCATCCTTGGGAGAATCAGAATATGAATTGAGAGCTTTTTGTTCTGCCACTAAGTTGTAGCCCTTCCTTCCTTCCTCCCTCCCCCCTCCCCTCCTTCTCTTCTTCCTCCTTCTCTAAACCAATGTTTCTCAGCATTGGCCACTTTAAGAAGTGTGGAATTCTGGGACTTGAAGTCCATACATCTTAAAATGGCCATGGTTGAGAAGCACTGCTCTAAACAGTGCCCTTTTCTTTTTGTCTCCAGGCCATCATTTATGCAATTTCTGCTGTGGATCAGATAGACTACAAGACAGCAGAAGAAAAATACATCAACGGACCTCCAGTGAGCAAAAGGTATCTGCTCAGACCTTCATCCCATATATAAGTCTGCCTACCTCACACAATAAGTCTGCCTACCTCACATAATCTCTTGTGTGCCTGTCACATTATGCAGTGGCAACTTTTTTTCCAGCTATCCCACACCTAGACATGTTGGGATTGCAGTATGAAGATCGTAGGAATTCTGGAATTATGTCTGTCTGTTTCTGTTTGTGAATCTTCCTTCCTTCCTTTTCTTCCTCCTTCATCAGATATCTCCTTCCTTCCTTCCTTCCTTCCTTCCTTCCTTCCTTCCTTCCTTCCTTCCTTCCTTCCTTCCTTCCTTCCTTCTCTGATTCTCAGGTTTGCCATTGCCTGATCTTAAGTCTGACATTGGTCCAAAGCTCCCCAACTGTCTTTGTGCCTAAGACAGAATTAGACCTCACAGCTTCTGGATTTCCAGCCTGCTGCCTTAACCATTATCCCAAGCTGCCTCTCTTAGACATATATATTTTATATATTCTACATAGTTTTCATATATGAAGTGGAATGAAATATCATCATCTCACAAATCTCGGACTTACCAAAAAAATGCCAGTCAAATCCAGCTTTCTTGCTAAGATTTCAAAAGCAAATTTTGTCCAACCAACTATTGTGTTTCCCCAAAAATACGACCTACCCCAAAAGTGAGCCCTAGTTTGATTTTTACATGTGCACCCAATATAAGCCCTACCTCCAAAATAAGCCCTAGTTAAGACCCCCACCCACTCCAGGATATATGGGGTGGGGTGAGGCGCATGGGTAAAAATTAAGCCAGTGGGGGTGGGGTAGAGCTGCCCTACTTACCAGGCCTCGCACACCCGATACCTGCCTTGACGGCCGACTTCTTCTACGGCCGGTTGTTGTCACTTGCGCGCATTCTCCCCCCCCCCCCTNNCCCCCCCCCCCCTGCCTCTGTTTCATTGTCAGGCTTTTAAGAGAAATCTCTGCAGCTGGGAAATGTGCTGCAAACTGATGCATGCACTGCTCCCTGGCCTCATTTTGCTGTCAGAGGCCCTTCAGTAAAGGCCTCTGCAACCAATAAAAAAGCTCTGGACTGATTGTTATTGGCTGCAGAGGCCTTTCCTGAAGGGCCTCTGACAGTGAAAAGAAGGCCAGGGTGATGCACATAAGTGGCGACAAGCAGCCACTGAAGAAGTGGGCCGGCAGTGGGCTCCTGCTGGGTGGGGCTGTCAGTGCCGCTGCTGTAAGATGAGTCAGTGGAAGTCATCCTCTGAAAATAAGACCTGGTGCCTTTTTTTTTGTGGGGAAAAAAATACAAGACTGGGTCTTATTTTCAGGAAAACATGGTCGTGAAGGACCAGCAGTAAGCCACATCTTTGAAAGCAAAAGGTGCTACAGCTTCCATCAAAAAGGAGTGCCTTCAAGCCAGTATAGTACAGGTAGTCCTCGACTTACAACAGTTCATTGAATGACCGTTAAAAGTTACAACAGGACTGAAAAAAATGACTTATGGCCATTATTCATACTTAACAACCATTGTGGCAGCCCTATTGTCCTCTGGTCAAAATTCAGATACTTAGCAACTGACTCAGATTTAGGACGGTCGCAGTATCTTGGGGTCACATGATCACCTTTGGCAACCTTCTGATGAGCAAAGTCAATGGCGGAAGCCAGATTCACGTCACAACCATGTTTCTAACTTCACAACTGCAGTGATTCACTTAAACAACTGTGGCAAGAAAGGTTGTACAATGAGGCAAATCTCAATAAATGTATTGCTTAGCAACAGAAATGTTGGGCTCAATTACAGTCATAAGTCGAGAACCCCTGCAGCCCTTGGTTAATGACATCAATCGAATCAGGAATTCTGTTGCTAAATAATGCCATTGAAAAGCACAATGGAGATTGCTGTCATTAAGTGAATCATGCATGATTGCTACCGTGTTTCCCCTTAAATAAGACCCACCCCCAAAATAAGCTCTAGCCATTTTTTTGGGTGGGCTTAATATAAGCATTACCCCAAAAACAAGCCTAGGGTGATGGGCATGGCCAGCACAAGAGGTGGCGAGTGCACGGGGCCTGATGGTGTCTGACAGCAGCCTCATCCCACCAACCCTTTGGCGCAGTTCAGATAAGTCTGAGCACAGAGGCAGATGCAGGGGAAGACAGGTGATCCGGATGTGCTGCATGGCTGCTTTGTTCATGGGAGGCTTGCAGGAGGCTCATGTGGCAGCACCAGCATCAGATGGAGGCTGTGATGACCCGGGGCGTGGCACAAAAGCAACAAATTTACAAAAGTAGGTAAAGTCCCTTTAATTCCTCCAACTTGGCCCCCAGTGCTGAGTTATCAGCGGCTGGAGAAAAAGCTCTCCCAAGAACAGTTTTTGAAGGGAAGAAATTCAGTCCGAATTCAAAGTACATATAAATTATAAATAAAAACCAACACAAACCATGCTGCAGCAATTAAGGAGGCAGGGCAGGATAAGGAATTGCAGAACTCAAAAGATAACGAAACACACAGTTGGGAGGATGCCAGAACCCAGATAGGACTTGACAAACAAACATAATTCACGCTTTGCTTCCAGCAAGGTTCTGTGTGCAAACACACTATTTATCTTGTTTTCTCAGCTGCAGCTAATGAAGGGAATCAGGGCCTTTTTCTCCCCCATAATCCATGTTGCTCCCTTCTCCATTTCTCCCTGCGTGCCCTAGGATGTAGAGGGGGTGGGCCTGGCTCTTCCTCTGAATGCTTAACCAGACTGTGCCCTTCCCCAGTTTCCTCCACAGCCACTGGAGCTACACTCCCACTCCCTGGCAGCTGTTCGACCTCCCCCTCAAAATCAGATTCCAACAGGGACATGACAGAGGCTGGGGGGGGGGGGNGGGGGGGGGGGGGGGAGAGGCAGATGATCTTGGCGTCTTGGGGGCTGCCTGGCGAGTTGGCATCAGCTGCCACTCCTCCACCCCTGCCTCTTCCTTTTCCTGCCTCCAGTGTGCACTTTTCGCCCAGAGGGAGACGAAGTTTCACCTGCTTGCAAATGGGGTACTGTGATGACCCAGGGGGGGATACAAAACAAACACAGTCACAGAAAACAGGTGAAGCTCTTTTAATATTTCAGTTTGCTTCCAAGCTCTGAATATCTTTGACAGAAGACAAAAAAACTCCCACACAGTTACACGAAGAAGGAAAAAAGCAACACAAGCCAGGCTTGTGGGAAGGAGGGTGTCCACAGATAACACACATTGGAAAGGATGCCAAACTCAGAGAGAAACTAGAAATATTTACACTATTTGGTTCCAGAGTTTGTCAGTGCACAGGTCCAAACTCTTATCCAGTTGTCACAGCTGCAGCCCATGAAGAGGATCAAGGCCCTCTCCTCCCCAATAGACCACATCTCTCCCTTATCCTCTCCTCCCTGCATGCCAAAGGATGGAGAGGGGATGGGCCTTACTGCTCAGCCGGCCTCTGCCCTTCCCCAGCCTCCTCCAGAGCCACACTTCCACTCCCTGTTGGCTGTTCCTCCTCTCTCTCAGAGTCAGTCTCCACCAGCAGCATGACAGGCACTTTGAAATGGATCACTCTTTCAAAGCACCCCGTTTGCAAGCAGACAAAGCTCTCAATATTCCGTCATTTCTCCATCCCGCCAAAAAGTGGGCGTCTGTGGTGCAAATCGCTCCATCCCCAAGTGCCCCATAGGCGCTCAAACACTTTTCACCCAGAGGGAGACGAAGTTTCATTCACTTGCAAAAGGGGGCACTTTGAAATGGAGCTACAAAGCTTTTAGTATTCCATCATTTCTCTGTCTGGGTGAAAAGTGCCTCTGCCCTGGGAAGCCCTGTAAGCCGTAGTGGCTGCAGGCAAGCAGAGGGTGGGAGGGAGGGTGCAGGTGGATGCAAAATTAAGACATCCCCAAAAATAAGATATATATATATATATATATATATACATATATGTTTCCTGAGGTTTTCACGAGTATTTGTACGTGGATCTTTGGTTATTCGGGTTTTCTCCCGCGTAGAATTGGAAGTATCTAGGCAACGTTTCGATGAAGTCTCATTCATCATCTTCAGGCTTGTTTCTTCAGCTCTGTGCTTCTCAGAGTAATGTGAGCTTGCAGCTGCTTCTTCCTTTTAACTGCTAGTGGGGGTGTGANTGGAAGTATCTAGGCAACGTTTCGATGAAGTCTCATTCATCATCTTCAGGCTTGTTTCTTCAGCTCTGTGCTTCTCAGACTCTATATATATATGTTTCTCACTCTGTAAAATGTGTTGAACTTGAGAATATTCACTAAAATTTATATGCATTTGGGGACATGTTTTGCCAAATGTATATATCTGTACTTACACAGTTTTAAAGTAATATAGTTTTGTATATTAGCTTCACAAATACACACATTTTATTGGCTTGTACTATGTGTTCTATGGACAGGTTGGATTGCAAAATCCAGAGAACTGCATTTCTAAAAACTGACTATGTTTAGTTAGTTACTTTGTTTACACTTAGTTACTCAAAAGGCTTAAATTTAAGAAAAAAATAAGCTACCAGATGTAAAGGATTTTGGATTACTTTACGTGTAATATTTTAAGGCTAGGCTCCAGAATATTTGAAAATCATTTATTTTAAATTGCATCCTTTTCTTTTAAATTATAACCAAACAAAGTTCTTTTTAAAAATTTATGCAAACTTTTTGAGTTGTATTGGATTAGAATAGTTGAATTGGATTTGCCTGAAGTGGGAAACAGCTTTGTACTCACTATTCTTTATTCAAACATGATTTTTACAAGATAAACTTGGAAGCCACCCATTTTGTCCCACTTCCTCATGAAACAGTACCATACAATATTTTTGAAAGAAAATATGCATACAAAAGTTTAATCTGTTGTATAAAAAATATAAAAGAAAATTGCATGTTTTTGCTAGATTTTGTTTCTCAAAGGCACATTTATACTATCCTGACTAGCCTTTTGCACTTGATTCTGCCACCAATTACTTCAGTTTGTGATTCTGTCTAGAGACTTGGAATATTTTTTTTTTTACATGCAATAACTTCTGGCATGATTTATATCCTACTTCAATTTCCCTCTTTCCCCTGGCAGAGTTGAAGTTCACCAGGCTTAAAGTTGCCAAGGTTGGAGACCCCTGTTCTAGTCTAAACTCCTTCTGTCAAGCAGAACACTCTATACCATTTCAGGCACATAGTTGTCCAATCTCTCCTTAAAAACCTCCAGTGTCTGAGCACCCACAACTTTTCTGTCAGGAAATTTGTCAGGAAGTTCTAGGTAGCTTCTCTCCTTGATTAGTTTCCATTGCTTCTTATCCTGCCTTCTGAAAATAGTTGGAAAATAGGTTGATTCCCTTTGTGCCAACCCCTTAGACTTTGGAACACTGGTATCATGTTTCTCCTAGTCTTTTTTTTTTAAAAACCAATAAATAAAATCAAATAAAAATGAAAAAGAATACTCAATTCCTGCAACTGTTTCTCGTATGTTTTAGCTTCTCAAGGGATTAGTAGAAACAACGAGAAGACACGTGGAAAAGAAGAGTCTCAACATCTTTTTTATAACATGGTGACCAAAACTGGATAGTTTCCAAATGTGGTCTTACCACGGTGTGAACACTTTATGTGATACTAACCCTTCACGTGCTCTTGATTCTATCCCGCTGTTAATGCAGCCTAGGACTGCATTGTTGTTGTTTTTTGTGACAACTGCAGCACATTTTCCTGATTTTTGTACCATCTAATCCAATATACTTCTGGATCATTCAAGGGCTTGATCTATACATTGCTCCAAGCAACATAATTGCTGCTTTCATAGAGGCTCAAAGCTGTACAATGTAAATTGTGGTTTATAAGTCCTGGTAGCTAGATTCAGAAATGCAATACAAAATGCAAATATGAAAAAAATGAATATATTGTAATAAAGTGCATGGAATAAATCAAGAAGCCAAAAGGTGTTGTTTTGTGAATTTTGGTTGCTCTTAATAAAAACATTGCATCACTTGTATTTTTTAAATCTTATTTCAGAATATCATCCCCATTCCCTCCTAGATTGATATCCTTTGCCCTTTTTATATATGTTTCTGACAACAACCTTATCTGCCAACATATTCATCCATTTTAATTGGTAAACATGTGGGCATGTATACTGATTTTACCAGTAAGCCATGATATCAAAATGACGTGCAGTAACTTCATCATACAATGTCTTCATGTATTTGTGTTCCAGTGTCTGTCCTAAGTACCTAAATTACAGCATTTGTGCAATTATGTTGACCCAACACATCATGGGAGACGACATCACCCTGATGTCATTTATGTATTTATGTCAAACATTAGAATGCAAGTCCCTAATAGCATTTGTGCGATGCCACTACATGTCATTTGTCTGCAGCTTGTTCCATATGCCACTGATTATTAGCTATATGGATCATTGCATACGTCAAAATTACTATCCATAAAAATTTGGAAAGTAATACTAAGAGTATAATACTTGTGGAAACATTATTACTGCAACTTTTCCGGGCACTCCTCAGCAAAGGAAAAGATATTTTGTTAAATGTGACAGCTGTGATGATGCAATCTGATCATCATGGAGAAGGCAGGAAGGCACTGGCTGTTGGTATTTTAATTACTATATTTATTTTATAAAGTTACACATTTATCAATTGTGTATTACAAAAATAATCTTTCCTTCAAGGTTTTTTTTTCTGCTTAACTTAGGTATTTCCATGTACACAACCTAGGAACTTAGCCATGATCCTAAAGTATCTCACATATTTCTGGTGTGAGATGAGGGGAGCTGAGCTGTCAAGGCCAACATGAACATTCTACATGCTCTGCATTTATCTTGATGGAATATAGAACGTACTACTGAATGGAACAGATTTTTATCACTCAGCCCAAAGAGCATTAATGCAATATTTTCTGATTAACTGGATCACTACCTTAACTGTGATATAGAGAAGGTAAAGTGATTGTGTACTTTTAAAATCCTGCCATTTCCAAGTAAGGATTGGATACACTCCTACCTAAATTCCTGGGGAAGTATGGCAATCAATATGGACGCTTCTGAGCTAAAAGTATCAGTGAACTGACTTGCTGCAAGACAACTTCCAATGTTCCCTTAGAAAAGGAACAGCAGATGGGAAAGGAATACCTGTTGCTGAAAACAGGCAAAACTCAGCACAAAGACAACCATGCTGAAAAGTGGGTTTTGTATCTGGAACCCTAAAACTTTTGTTTCAAAATTTCAGCAGTTCTACCACCTCTTTTTTGATTGAATCCAACATAGATCTTGAGGCACTCTTCTCTCCAAATTTATAGCATATGCCCCTTCTCCTCCCTCCCACATTTTTGCACACTGTGTGGAATCCTCCAACAATATAATTGTTCTGCTGTCACTCCTAAGTTCTTTCCCTCAAGAACTTATTCCTTGAAATTGGAACTAAAGCAGAGCTCTACTTCCAATTTCATCTTCTTTCTGGCAAGTATGAAGGGTCAAACCAGATATCCAAGACAAAGAATGGACATTGCTTTGTTTCTGCTCCCGTTTGACACCATAGCTGAGGAAATGTGTTGCTGGGTTGATGAACCAACATGACATATAATTAAAGTATTAACAAACCTCCTGAGATGATTTAGTATAATACAGAATCTGTTTTTCATTTGCAACTAAACAAACAAACAAACAAAAAGGAAAATGAGATAGAAGAGAAGGGAAAAGTAATAAAAATGGTCAGCAAATCGTCTCATGGCATTATGAGACCCTTGGAAAGATAATGTCATTGGAAACACATAGTGGCAGAAATGGTAGAAAATGGTAGAAAAATGCAACATTGTTTGGACCAGAATTCTAGAGTCAGGGCATATCCACAGCAGTTTCTAACTCTCAGAAGTAAATAGGCCATATGAAATCTGCAAAGACTCTAATCAAGAGTTATCAGATGCCTGAAGACCTAACAAAGTTTCAGCTCCTACAAGCTGTCCTGACACCTTTGATGCCATTATTCAATGTAGAACAACCTTCTGACCCACTTGCTGTTTTCAAAAGGAGGGTTATCCTAGCCCAGTGTTCCCTTGGCTGCCTTGATGAGTTGAAGTCAACATGCCAATGGATTTACTGCACACATTCAAGAATTCTTTTCACAAAGCAGGATTTACTGCCTTGGGGATACTTTCCTTCATGCCAATTCACAGCCTTCAGTTCCATCAGAGCCCTCAACGCTTCGGAGATAAGCAGCCAGAACTGACCCCAGACACAACTGGAAGGATTCTCATGAGTCGCCAGTGGGCGTTTCTAGATCAACCAGGCTCTGATTCTGGGTCCTTACAGCTCAGTTGTTTTCCTGGGTTCTATCAAGATTGTACTTAACATTCCCACTTGACATTCTTGGTCCTGAAGCTTCCTTGCAGTTTGGGAGGGGCTCTGGCTTCTCTGGCGCCCTCTCTGCCAATTCTTCAGCAGCAGCAACACAGTCACTAAGACCAACACAATAGTGATTCCCCCAAATACAAGCACTACAATGAGCTGTGACTGACTCAGTCCTGAGTCTTGCTGAGTTACCACCTCTTTCACAGAGATTAACAGCCCACCATCATTTGATTTCTCGCTGTAGTTAGTGATCCGCTTTCCAGTAACCATAACCTTGGATGGCTCAGACTGGGTCATCCAAGAATAACTGCTGGTTGTGCTTCCCGGAGCCCTATTGTGGTCCTTGGCATCAGGCTGAGACTCGGTGATCCAGGTTGCCTCTGGAGCTAGGAGCTCACATGTTTTCCCAGCAAAGCCCTCGGGACACAAGCAATCAAAATCATTGATACGATCATAACACTTAGCCCCATTCCTGCATGGTTGGCTGGCACAATCATCAATGTTGATGGTGCAGAAACGTCCTTCAAAGCCAACCTGGCACTGACAAGAGAAGCGATTAATGCCATCAAGGCAGGTGGCGCCATTGGCACAGGGACGCATGAGGCAGTCGTCAACATCAATCTCACAATGTGCACCAGTGAATCCAGCCAGGCACTTGCAGGTGTAATTGGAAGCAAAGCCATTGTTATCGTGGCACAATGCACCATTTTTGCATGGAAATCTGAAAGGACAAAATCAGGGAAAAATTAAGACCCATCATGCTTTTTTTATTAGATTATGACAACCCCATAAGGTCCCTTACAAAGTTGTAAGCTTCAATTTCCTCTTTGTAAAAATAAAAGTTTAAGTCAATCTTTGCCCAATCTTTACACTTGTTTTCATTTACGTGACATTTTCTTTAAGATGTAAAATTCATTGTGACCAAAGCAGAGGAGCTCTGGTCTTAGATTATCCTTCTGCTGTCATCGTCTTTTTTTAACCAGGATTGCTCACCCTGCTTTCTCACATGGCCCTGTCTTCAGCTCACAGTCCTTTCCATGGAATCCTTCAAGGCACAGACAGGAATATTCTCCGTCACGATCATACACACACTCAGCTCCATTTTTGCACGGCAACTGATGCTCACAGACATGAACATCTGAAATAAATAAAAATAAAAGCTGGGTTTAAAAGATATTTGGGCTTGATTTTCTCATGCCAGTTTTAAATCCCACTTATAAAATGAACCCCATTGATATACTTCTATGCTACAATAATGAAATAGAATTTTAAAAAATACACAAAAAAGGATGAGGATCCCATAGAAGTCGATAGGGAGATGTTTCATAACAGTTAGTCATCTACCCAAGATTCACCTTTAGGGAGTCTTTGATCATATTTGAACCCAACATTTGAGTTCCAGTTTGCAGGTCATGCGCGATTTCTGCCTGGGCTCGTGGCCGGAGCGCCCCGAGCCAACTGGCTTCGGGGCTAAGCCACCCCATAGAGGTTGGTGAAGCCGGGGAGACTCCAGCAAGGTCGAGGAAAGCCGCATCTTTCCTCCCCAGCTGGCTAAACTCCCTTTCCCGAGCGGCGGTCAGAAATGGCTACCTCAAAGAAGCCCTCATCCGGAAAAGAATGTGCAGGAGGAAGAAAAGTCTGAAGTGAAATTTTGGACTGACTGGATAAAGAAGAAACAATCAAAGGCATCCTGGAACTTAAACTTTTAAAAAAAAAAGATACATTGCTACCCAAAAGAAGGACTCGCGATAGCAGCGATGAAAGTGAAAAGGCGGAAAGTTTTTTTTTTTTCACTCTCCTTCCTTAGCGTGATAGCGAACAGGATCAATGAGAAATCGTAAAAAATCTGCTTTGCAGTTCAACGAGGTATTTAAACTGGAAAATTTAATTGCCAAGGGGATGAATTAAAAGGATTTCTTTGAATATAAAAGCAAGAAAAAAAGAGGAAAGAAATTTTTTTTTTGCTGTTAGTGGAAGGGCAGAGGAAAGAGAATTAGAACAGGGATTTGGAAGGATGGAGATAGCCTGGAAATCTACAAGAAATCTAAAAGTTAAAATTTTAACAGGACTGGCCCTAAAAGATACATTTTAAGTGGAAACTTTGTAACTAAATACTAACCCCCAGGAAGAGTAAAGTTGAAAAAAAGAAGAAAGTTGTACAAAGAAAACAGCTTGCTGTGTATTTGGAATGGTTCGGTGACTTGGGACTTTTGGAATTATATTGGAAGGATTAAAAACACTTGGTGGTTGTTTTTAAAAGAGAAAAAACTCTACAGTGCATCACTTGGACGAACTGAAAATAGGAATTTAAAGAATATTTAAAGAAGAGGAACGAAGGAAAGGGCTCTCTTGGTTCCGCTTTTTTCAATTTTAGAAATGGCGATCTTTATCTACGAGAAGACTACAAAGAAAAGACTACGCAACAAGAAGATGGGGACAAAGAAGAAAGCCATCTTTGACGACAAGAAACTTTACTTTGGGGAAGAAAGGGGAAAGTGGGAAAGAGAATGGCAGAATTTGAGACCTAAAAAAACACCAAAAAAGGGAAAAATAAGGTGGAAAGTGGATATAACCGTGAGAAAGCAACAGAAAAAGGGTAATACAGAAAAGGGAAATCGAGGGTGGAGAGACCAAGGGATAAAAAGGGCAGAGAGAAGAAGCAAAGGAGGAGGGAAAGCAGAAGAGAAGCCTACAAGGGTGTGAAGCAGATGTAAAGAAACAGGATTTTAATTTAGAGATAACGGGTAAAAATTTTAATTGAAAAAAGTGATTCTGCAAAGGTTACCATATGATTGTATTGTTTATATTTGTATTTAGAAATATATTAGAAAATTTTTGGAAACAACGGTATGATTTAATGAAACATTTGTGAAAATAAAATAAATGGAATTGAATTAAATTGATGAGATATTTAATTTAGAAAGGAATGGGACATTTTAAAATGACATGTTTTAAAATGAAGTTGAACGTGAGAAGGAAGTAATCATGGAAAGTCTACAAGTGTTCCCATAGAAGCTTACTGTATTTGAAAAGTAATGTGTTAAATGTTTTAAAATTTAAATGAATATTAACATTAATGATAGAATTGAATTGGTATGGATCATTGTTTTAATTATCATTATATATTTATACTTTTCTTTTTCTTATTTAAAATGTAGTGTCTAGCTTTAATGTACTACTGCAGAATCCGAATGCGAAGTTACATTTTATATTAAGTTTAGTAATTTAGGGTAAAGATATAAAGGTTGTCATACTCCAATTAGTGACTACAGGAGGGAATTTGTTTAAATGAGAAAAGAGAATAGATAGCTGAAATAGGACAGACAAAAGAATATAAATATTAATGATCTGATTGAGATGAAACAAATAAAAATAAAATTAAGAAAGGTTAAAAGAGGGTGAGAAGCCATTATAGAAAAGTGTAGAATGGTAATAAGATATGGAATGGTAATAAAAATTGATCATGAATTTTGAACTTGGTGTCTGTACAAAGGATGTTAACCGGGATACAGGTTGCTTTCAGAAAAGAGGCTTTATGTTTTCATAGTTCTGTGTTTGTTTGTTATAGATTGTTTCTTAAATAATTTTTTTTCCAAAAAAAAAAAAACCTCAACATTTATGCTTGTAAAACAATAGTTAAATAAGTTTTGCCCCATTTTATGATCTTTTTTTTCACAGTTGTTTAGTGAATCATTGCAGTTATTAGGTTAGTTGTTAAGTGAATCTGGCTTCCCCATCAACTTTGTCAGAAGGTTGTGAAAGGGAATCACATGATCCCAGGATACTGCAACCATCATAAATATGAGCCAGTTGCCAAGCAGCCAAATTTTGATCATGTGACCATGGGGATACTCCAATAGTCATAAGTGTGGAAAAACAAGTCACTTTTTTTCAGTGCCTTTGTAAATTTGAATGGTCACAAAACAAATAATTGTTGATAAGTCGAGGAATACCTATAATTTGACTTAACTTATGGGTGGAAGTTTTCTTTTAATGAACTTGATGTCAAAACATGATGGTAATAAAATAATGATAAAAAGCAACTTCATCATAATTCAGTATCACGTTTCTTTTAAAATACGACCTACCCAAAAGTAAGCCCTAGCTTGATTTTTACACATGCACCCAATAGAAGCCCTACCCCCCCCAAAAAAAAACCCCTAATTAAGAACCCGCCCATTCCATGGTACACAGGTAAAAATTAAGCTAGGATGGGGATGGGGGGGTGGATCTGCCCTACTACCTTCCTTCGGACAGTTGCAGCCAAGCCTCACATATCTCGACACCTGCCTTACTGGCCCATTTCTTCTGCAGCTGGCAAGTCTTTCCTGAAAGGAAAGTCTTGCCAACCTTAGAAGAAGAAGTTCCTGAAGGCGTCTGACAGCAAAAATGAAGCCAGGAGCAATGTACACAAATGAGATGAGTCAGTGGATGATAACCCCAAAAATAAGACCTGGTGTCTTNTCAATACAGAAGCCTGATGATGGCAGATGAGATTCTGCTGAAACATTGCTACAACTTTAACAGCACTACAATGACGTGGGATAATACCCGAGGGAAGCTGAACAGCACACATGTAAGTACCCGCGAAAGCTTAAAAAAACAAATATATATATATATATATATATGTTTGTGTGTGTGTGTGTGTGTGTGTGTGTGTGTATAAGACAGGATCTTATTTTGGGGAAAACATAGGTAGCATCGCATACTTAGTGTCTGAAATAATCAATATGACAATCTAGGAGGAAGAAAGTATAGAACGGAATAGTTAGATCAAAAGGAATGACATTTTCCTAAAATAATTTATTGTCTGGATTTGTCACTTCCTTCTTCATCATACCAAGAAGCTACTTTTTCATTTTTCTCCCAAAAAACCACTGAAACCCACTCATACAACAACTAACCAACCTATGTTAACAGAGCTGAGTTTAGATGCATGCTTTATCCATGCTTTACACATTCTCAGAATGTAAGAATGTTCCTCCCAAACAGGGTGAAATGTTCAAAGGGTGAAGATTGCTGACCCAACAGTGTGTTGAAGGGGAAACCTTGCAAGGGATGAAGTGAAGTGGCAGCAATATCCAACAAAAGCCACTTTTGTTGAATGGCCCCACTCATACTGAAAGTGCTAAAATTAAAAAGGGCTTTTTTTTTTTCCAGAAGTACCTTATCACTGTCTTTACCCTGCCTGACAAGGAGGCACCTAGTTCTACTGAGGCTTGTATAGATAAGTCCAGTCTGAAAGGAAGAGGACCAAAAAACTCTAGCAACTCTTGTTTTTTTAAAAGACACCCCTCCAAAGACAAGGAGACAAAGCTATATGATTACTGAGATTAGGCTGAACTGCTATTGTCATTTTAAAGCTAACAATGAGATAAGGAACTAAGGTCAAAATACAGATGTCAGTTTTCAAAGCTGGGAACTAAATGACCTAAAAACCCTAACCTGAAGTTTAAAATGCAGGAGAAAATGCCTAGGGCTTAAACCTTGGGTCTGAACTACGTGGACAACTTACAATCACAATTGAGCCCAGGATTTATGTTGCTGACTAAGAAATTTGTTAAGTGAGTTTTGCCCCATTTTACAACTTTTCTTGCCACATTTGTTATTAAGTGAATCACTGCAGTTCTTAAATTAGTAACACGGCTGTGAAGTGAATCTGGCTTCCCCATTGAGTTTGCTTGTCAGAGGGTCGCAAATGATGATCGCCTGACCCCAGGACACAACAACCATCATAAATATGAACCAGTTGTCAAGCATTCAAATGTTAATCACATGATCATGGAGATGCTGCAATAGTCATAAATGTGAAAAATGACCATAAGTTGCTTTTTTTCAGTGCCACTCTAACTTTGAATGGACACCAAATGAACTGTTGTAAGTTGAGGACTACATGTATATGGAGTTAAATTTTGTTCTCTGCAGATATGACTTTTTTTTGTATGTGCACCAACATCTACAGTAAAAGCTACATATCTTGCTGTGCCATGTCCTTGAATTTTTTATAGTTTGACTACCAAATGTGGGGTCAAGCTTCAGGAAAGAAATTTATTCCCAGATTTCATGTGAAGTCTGGCAATTTGGAAGAAGTAACTCCATATTCTAGCATGCTTTGCACAAAAAAACTTCAAATTAATTTCTATAATCTCCAACTAGGTCTTGAGAACATCCCACAAGGAACCCAGGAAAACCACAAATATATATTTCAGTGTAAAGCAGCATTAGGCAAGCGTATCCACTTCTAATACTATGTATCTCCATTGCCCAGATTTTATTTAAGATTTTTCCATCCTGCTTCAATTGGAGCAACCTACCTTTGTCACAGAACTTGCCAGCCCAGCCAGTTTGGCAAATGCATTGCCAGGGCTGGTGGCATGTCCCATGGCCACAGCCAGGCATTCTCACACAGTATTCACAATATTTTCCCTCCCAACCGGGATCACATCTGCAAAAGAATGCAAGGTCTGGATGAGCAGAGATACTATAAGATGTGTAGTCAAAGGATCCCCCCACCATACTAAAAATCTTTTCCACTTCTGTGTGTAATCCATAATGTGTGTCTGATATGTACACACAATGGCTATTCCTAACACCTTACTATCTACTTTGAGGTCAATAAAAAGTTAAAGATACTGAACTGGAATTCTGTTTCTGATACAGATATTTTCCCTTTGGCTTTGATTAGTAGAACTCAGCTTCCATCTAATTTCTGCCTCAGGGAAACAACTGTTTTCAGTTAAAAATGAAATGGTTTCCCAGTGCCTCTTCCTCTTTGCCTTCAACCTACTTCTTCAGAATATTCCAATTCCATTTGAAGAGTGTTCAAACGCCATTCAAAGCAACATCCCACTAGTTAATATATCAAATTGTCTGGTGGTCTATCTCAGGATCATCCAGCCAATAAATCTTCAATAGCCACTGCTAAATTTAGTTTTAGTTGCTAATCATTACACCTCCATCAAGTTGTTTGTTTGTTTGATTTCTATAGCTGCCCATCTCAACAAGTGACCCTTGGAAGTGCATGTCATAACACATAAAAACAAAACTTTTAAAACAGTACAAAATAATATAGAATACAAATTTAAAGAAGTCTACTATTCTTATGTCCAGAGTTCTCTTTTTCAAGAACCCATAGCTGATGTCAGCTCCATAGGCCCTCCTTCTCTTATGAGAATATCTTGCTATAAGTAATCAAGCTAAATCCTTCCCTCAACTTCTCTGTTACTGAAAACTATATCACTATGTTACTTACTGAAACAAAGTGTTGCTTTGGGTATCTTAGCCTCTTCGGCTTCTGTGACAGAATCACAGAAAGACAAGCCTTCTTGTGACTGTCATATGCATTGTTACACTATATCATATTGAAAAGGAAGCAAAGGCAGACAAAATGGAAGGCCACACAAAGGTTATACTGTACTTGCATCAAAAAATTGTTTACCTGCATTTGCCATCCTTTTCACAGCTGCCACGGGCCAAATTACAGTGGTCACTGCAGTCATCACCTGCAACTTAAAACAGAGCACAGAACTTTATATCACAGCCAAGAATGCAGTTGTTAACTACATCAACATTAGGCTGAAAGTATAAGACTGACATAATAGTGTGGATCCTTCTTAATACAGACTGGTCAAATCAGAAAAAAACTGGGATCCCAGTCCAAGATTCTTCACGGGTATTAAACTTCTATGTTACCGAATGTCGCCTCAGCAAGATAGGTGGCATAAAAGTTAATAATAAAATAAAAGGAATAAAATGTAAGTAAACTAAAACATTACAATCCATGAAATTAGTACCAGTTTATTTGAGGTTCTCCACTCACTTCATTGAAATAACTGCACATTTATTCTTTTGCATGTGGTTTTCTCTTTCTCATAGAAATGGAAAAGTACTTAAGACAGAAACTTTGTCAAAATCCTATTCTCCCTAGAAATACTAAACTGGAACCAAGATACAGAAAATTCCTTTTCATTTCAAGCATATACTTTTTTCAAATTCTGTGTATCTTTCTGTATCTTCCACTGTATCCGGCCATCTTCACCTATTCCTTTATTATGTAGGTCTTGTGCATTTATCATTTCAGTCTAAATATTTTCCCTGAAAGTTCAGGTCTGCAGAATCATATACATGGAAGGACATTTAGGTATCCAAATAAAAATTATTCAGCCTGCCCAACTTATGAAGGGGAGCCCACTACTGCTTTGATAATTGATTCCACTGTGAAATTGTTCTTGCAATATATTTTCTTATCATTTGGCGGAATCTGCTTTTCTGTACCTTTTGTTCCTTATTCTATGTCCTGCATTCTGGGTCATAGAGAAAAGATCTGGACATTTCCCCCCATCCGGACATTCACAGTCTCCAAGGACTGGAGACACAACTCCAACAGCATCACCTTTCTGGGCCAGGATGGAAATATACAACTGGATATTATCAACACCAATAATGCCTTACCTCATGCTTTCAAATGACCTCACTTTCATGCAGATGTCAAAAAAGATCAGTGAAAGACTTGATCAAGTTTCACATTTCAGAAACCTAGAACTAAGCCTCTGTTCCCCCATCCCCAATACTGACTGTAACCAGCTGCATAAGAAGGAGAACAACCACTGTGAATCAATACCTCCCATTCCCCAAAGCTGGTCTAGAAAGATACCATAGTCAATGTTGCCAAAAGATCCAAGTGGGCCAACATAGTTCTGCCATCTCCAATTTAAGCCCTCCAGAGGTTGTCCATGATGGGGTTTCTCTGAATTCAGTCGGCTTTGCTCTTCATCCTTCACCAAAGCACACAAGGCATCTCTTGTGCCACTTCCTCTTGCACAACTCTAAAACCACAGCTCTACAAGACCTGTCACCACAGAATCCTCATGAGCATAATCTAACATAGGGCCCCTGCCATGTGCTCATTCCAAACTGCAGCAAAAGCCTCCATGAATTATGTGCCAGAGCTTTGGAGGGAAACAGGCAACTCCTTCTGAAATTGCATTGAGTCCATCAGTTGTGCTTAAGGTGGACTGATCAAGAGGCCCTAGCTCCCCCCCTTCATGGAGAGGTCACTGTGAACAACTCTAGGGCCAGGGACTGGTGTTATCATCCCCACTCCCAAATCACAATTTCACTGCCTTGAAAAAAAAATCCAATGTGTGAGCCTCCATGTGAATCAGGCCCTGAATAAATTGGACCAGGCCCTTGGTTATCATGGTTCCCATGATGCCTGTACTACCTAAGACTCCAGGTCCAATGACGTTTCCCATAATCATAATTCTGGGGAACTAACTTGGCCACATAATCTATGACTTTTGGAAATAATGTTGGTACACTATCGAGAGGAAGGTAGATAAGCAGCAATCTCAGCTGTTCTCCATAACTAATCTCACAGAGAAGGTCTTCCATCCAATTATGTATAGGACCAGGTCATAAGAGACTATCGAATAACAACAGCTACTCCCCACCCCTATTCCAAAGTCATGTTGGATGACACACCTAAAACCTGGGAGGGCACATTTCAGAGACAACACACCTTTTTCACAGGGTCAACCTATTCTACAAAGCACCTGAGGGCAAGACAAGAAGCAATGGATGGAAACTAACCAAGGAGACAATCAACCTAGAACCAAGGAGAAATTTCCTGACAGTTAAAGCAATTAATCAGTGGAACAATTTGCCTCCAAAAGTTTGGGTGCTCCAATACTAGAGGTTTTTAAGAAGAGATTTATCTGAAATGGCATAGGATTTTCTGCTTGAGATGGAGTTGGACTAGAGGACCTCCAATGTCCCTTCCAATTCAGTTATTCTGCTATAATTTTGTTCAACCAATTTTTGATTAAAATCAGAATGACTGTAGCAATTGAAGAATAGTCACCCACAGACAGCTAGGAACCCCAATGGGGATCTAGTGTGCACAATAGCACCTGGTGGTGGTTGAGGTGATACCTGTTGGAGTTGCAATGTTACAAGACTGATTACAACATTTATTTAAAAGAAAGTGATGGTGAGACCTTATCTGAGTTTCCACACTGTTTAACCATGATTTGCAGAGTAGCTTCAATCAGTTGGATTCCCAAACCAAACACAAAAACCACATTATGGCTCAATGTAAAATATGCACCAGGATTCAAAACCTAGTCTCTTCTGGATTCCCATCAGCCATCATGGAGAAGCGTAACACAGAGAAAGAAAGGAAGCACCATCTAGCAAGAATGGCTAGAACCACATCAACTAAAACTGAGGAATAGTCTAGAAACTGGAATGGATTCCTTCACTTTCAATGCCACTAATATTTCCAGTTCTCTGCCCCATCACTTGAGACAAGAATTAGAAGTGTTCCAAGGTGTGGATTTCTTTTTAATTATCTAAGTATCTCCAAGGCTGTAACTGAACCATTCTCTTTCAATTTCCGACCATTACTTCTTTCCATCCTTGTCTCCATTCTAGTTTCTTGTGTACAAAGCTGGCTTCTCTTTCATTGAGGAGGGGCAATCATTTATTGTTAGGTACTTCTAGGATATGCTAAGGTTTCCATCAGGAGACAGTTAATACAGAGAAAACTAAATCACATATTATGACTGATAACAATAGTATACCTTAAGAATAGAAATCTAATTCTGTTCAGGGGGGTAGTTGACTGGGATGGAGGAAAATGGTTAATTAATCCTTCCTCTGATAGTCATTTCCTACATCAAAACATCTGCCCAAAAGCTGAGGTTTTCTCCAGGATGAAGATGGTATAACTACAAATAGCAACTTCCTTTACAGACCAGAGTGTAACAAGAATAAGTTATGAAAATATTTCAGGGAACAAGGTAAACAATAACAGCACAACTTTCAGATGAGATTCTCACAGCCCAAGGGTTTTTTCATAGGGTTTTTTAAAAATTATATATATATCTAATATCTAACAAATAATCAGAGTTCTCTTTTCCTGGTCTTACAGCAAAGTTCAAGCATTTTATATTATTTTAGTTGCTTTTAACTCCATTGGCTTTCTAACTTTTATTTGAATCATGAGCAACCCAGAATCATGTATATGAGATGACCAGCCTGAATATTTATGAAATTAATAATAATATAGCCTCTATTAGTGGCCTTTTCCATTCTTTATTATTTCTGGTCCTGGGGGAATATTGTAAGGCCATCCACAAAGTGTCCAGTAGGCGTCGCTGGAAACTTAAAATGCAGTGAGGCAAACAGTTCAGATGCAGGACAGCCAGCACAGCATATAGAACAGACATCCTGAGTGTCAGCCAATTCAACTGGAAACATGTTTTCCAATCCAAACTCATTCCAGATGCAAGCAGAGATACATCACAGTGAAAGGCCAAAGTAAGTGTTTCCATTCTAAAACATCCTTTTCTCCCTTTGCGTGAAAAGATTCAGGTGGAGAATTTTTGGGGGTGGTGGTGGACATTTTCGTGCTCCGTGTTAAGGCTGTATTGGATTTGTTCAAAGGGAAAACATCTCCTATGGCAGGGGCTCTCCAACCTTGGCAACTTTAAGACTTGTGGACTTCAACTCCCAGAGTTCCTCAGCCAGCTGTGGGAGTTGAAGTCCACAAGTCTTAAAGTTGCCAAAGTTGGAGGTCCTATGGGGACCTAGGAAAATAGGTCCTAGGTAATCCTGTGCCACCATTTCCCAGGAATAACTGTTTCTTTTCCAGTGTCAATGCAATTTTTCTGCAGTGGACAATTCTTACCATTAGAGAAATATCATATCAATCTGTTATTAATATTACTATGGCTTATTGTGAGGAACAAGACAATTTTCGCCTGAAGCCCATCTACCACTCTAAAATCTTTCAATGGTTTTTATGATGGATTACTTTATATTTATAATATTTTTAAGGTGGATTATACACTTAATTCCTACTGGGGTCTGCGCGCACCCAAACACCACTAGTGCAAGACTCTCTTGCCCTGCTACCTTCATGCCCCATATTGCTTTGTATTATACCACCATTTGGGAAACAAATCTGAATAGCTCCACAGACATAATGCTTTCTTTGCCATCGTCTTGTCCACAAAACTCTTTTGCCTCATGATCCAAACTCTTCTTTGGCTGCCTTCTCTGTTTTGTGAAGGAATCCCAACCTCAACATAATCCTGGACACTAATTTTGCCAAGGCGCTTATTTGGCACCTTCTTCAAATGAGACTCACCACTCAGAGAGAATTATACAAAAGGAAGGTCATATGTGTCATGACAAAATAAAACGTTCTCTTTGGCGGCACTTTAGAGAGTTCAAATGAATGTTTAGTTAATCCTCACCTTGGATAAAGTGGTGATGGGCCGCAAGGATCCAAAGCAAGGACATGAGCTGAAGACAGAAACTCCTGGGCATGATCAGTGTGGCCCCACCGAGATAGTCACCTATGAGAAACAAAGACAAGATCAGAATCCTGCTCTGCTGGCCTCTCTTGAATCACTATCAAGCTATCTTATATTCCAAACCCTTGGATGGAGGCAAAGTTAAACATGTTAAAATGAGAAGCCTTTTAAGAATCAGCTTGCATGTTGTGCTCCATAAGCAATAGGACACATTCCCCCTCCTTCTATTCCCAAGTAAATGGGGAGAAAGCTTTTCTCTCCATTTACTTGGGAAGGGATGATCAACCCCATATCTATGAAAAACTAAGCCCTTCTTTAAAATCAAGGACACAGATCAGATTCTTCTGAAGACATCGTTCATTGTATGTGTATTCCAAAGTAAAATGCCAACTGTACTGAACAGATAACCTCATTTAGAACTGAAGGAAAGTTGAAGCCCCCAAAAGATAATGGGGTTACTTAGTTAATTAAAAATGCAATCCTCTGCTCCTTACTTAGAAATAATTTCCACTGTTTTCAGAGCAATTCTGACAATGTCTCCATCTCCGGGCAGCGTAAGAACACGTAATGGAAGTAGAATTTAAAATTGAACAATGAATTTAACCATGTTGCTATTTAGTCACGGCTATTCCTATTGCTTCATGTCTCCGGCAGAATAGCCCAATGTTATTTTCGACTGCTGTCTACCTTTCTGAAGGAATGGTTTTTAAAATAAAAAAAAAAAGCTTAGATTTACTTATATGTGCATCCCTTTCATTGTGAAAAATCACAAATCCATCATGTTAGGGGATATTGGTGAAGATAAGCAACGCTACACTGCTCCAACTTGCAAACCTTCAGAGTATTAAAACATAAGTTTTTCGATACACTATCTGGAGTGGCAGGAATTAAACCCAAGATCTTCCCTCCAGAAAGCATGTGTGTTCCTACTAAATGCCTGCTTTTCCCTTTCTTCCAAATACAACATACTTGCAGCTATTCTATAGCATTATTCATGCCAGCAAAGGTGGGAAACTTGTGGATACAGCAATGCAGGTGACCTGAGCTACTCTTTGACACCTGTGTGAATCCTCACTGATCACACCAAGTGAAAAGTCATGATATACTGCAACAAGAAAGACTCCAAAGCTATACAAATAACTCCCAAAAGACCCCAGCCCAGTTGTTTTTTTTAAAGAAGCAAAGATAACAACTTCCTCTGCTCCTTTCCCACCACAATCACAGCTAGATACACCTTTTTTGCATCATGGCTGACCTCTTCTTCTTCTCCCCCATCATCATCTCAAATATATAGTTAAGTATGGACCATATCACTGAAAGAAGCATCACAACCTCTTCTCTTCAATCTTGGAACAAAACATAACCTGCTGTAACATTTTAACCTTTCTTCAAATTGTAAGGTAACCTCATAGATTACATATTTACACACACGCCCACTTACACATACATAATGTATATGTGCGTGCACACACCAACATACAGACGTATTGGTTTAACATTTATTCCCTCATTTGGCAGGGAATTTTGCCAGGCAAATGTTAGCAGCCAGAGGCTGCATTTTTTTAAAAAAAAAAGGAGGGGGGAAGGTCCTGGCGGCTAAGAATTGCAGATAGAATAGCAAGGATATATTACTATAATTAAAATTGCAGAAGTAGAATTTTGGGCTTCATTTTTCACATTGGGGGAGCCAAGTGCAAAAAAGTTTTAAGTCTGGTGGAGATTTAGTAAACCAATTTTAGTCCTTGTTTTATGAAAGAGACATAAAAATATATAAGTTGTTAGGGCACTAAGAAGCAGGGTAGCTGGGATCCTGCAGCACGTCATTCACCCTGGCTGCAGCTATAGCCTTATTCACTAAAGGTGTGAAATAGATGCTAAAGCAAGGAAGAAAAGTAGAGAGAGTAGGATGTGCCAACCTGTGACTCTTAAAATAACCACCTCACATTTGAATTAAAGATGCTGAACCACTGCTGCTATTAACTAAATGCAACAGCAAGTCCAGTCAATTTTTGTGTACAGAACAGAGGAAGCACCAGCTGCTCCTTTGCTTTGGGTAGAAAACAAAGTCCCCCACCCACAGTCTCTCAGCACTTCCCCAAATCCTACAATCCCAAAAGTCACTGTAACATTGTTATTGTAAGTAAAAACTTTTGTTGCTTTGTAGTGGTAAGAGCTTAAGGCAATATGAAAAGACAAGAATATAATTACAAGCGTATTGTGCCCATTTCAGAATTGTTGATCTCATGAAGCTGGATGTATTCTTGTTGAAAAGATATTCTGGGTGAGTTTACAATAAAGATTCCATGCATGTTTGATTATGAAAGGATGTTATTTTTATGAGCCTACATAGAATTCTGGTCACGTTCTGCTGTGGGTAACTGAACTCTTACCATTTCCCTAAAATCCTATTGTTGTTCCAATTGGCTAGCAGATTGGCTTTCATTTCTTATCCTGAAGTATTATGTCGTGGTGTAGTGTTTTGTGCTGCTGAACAGCTGCTGCATATCAGGGAAGGACAAAATGATTCCTGTGAATCTTATAAAATAATTTATGGATTAAGGATGAACAGTTGGTAACCAATTCCTCTTGAGCTATTAGGACCCAGCTGAATGCCACATGTCATTGAAAAGGTCATTTCTCCCCTCCACTCCCAATAAAGTCTTCAAAGCAGAGATATGACCTAAGTCACCAGCAATCATAAATCAATTACTTTTTCTAATTGTTTTCCCCCATAAATTTATTAGAAGCTCAGTAACCTGAACTGCTTTGAATGTTCTTCACAATTTTCATTGTAGGACACCTGTGTTAGTCTATGATCTCCAAAAATCATAAGGAATCTGGTAGCATCTTTTCCAAGTGATAAAATGGTAAAGTTTTCTCAGTCTCACTTAAATCATGTTCTCAATATTGCCACTTCAATCTCTCCATTTAATGATTTGGGAAGAAACTATTCCTTTCACAGGCAGCACATAAGATTCCAAAGGAATCTTTTCTTTTTTAACTAGTTCAGGGGGTCTCCAACCTTGGCAACTTTCAGACTTGTGGACTTCAACTCCCAGAGTTTTGCTGGCTGAGGAACTCTGGGAGTTGAAGTCCACAAGTCTTAAAGTTGCCAAGGTTGAATGAACTAGGTGGCTTCCTTGAATTAGCTGGATTGGAGTGCCCTAAGAGGGTGAAAAAAAGATACTCCTGTACATGTCTGGGTTATAGGTTATGCAATACCATTTGAAATCATACGGTGGGGTCGCTCACCATCGCTCACCACTAGGTACAGCAGAGTTCACTGACTCAAGAATTCATCAAGGAACTAGGTAAGATGCTGATTTCTCTGCCTCCAATATTTTCAACTGATCCTTTAGAGTTGATGTACTGACAATCAAGGATAGGACATATCAGAGAAATTAGCACTGAGAAAGTGCATTCCAAAAAGCAGAGGTCTGTATGTTATCCTAAAATATGGAAGCAATTTCTGCTGCTTGGATCTGAGATTCTAATTCCATGCCGCAGGAAAGGAACGAGCATTATTCAAATTTGACAAAGGCAAGATGGGCCAAGTAACAAACCTACTGTGGAAAAGCCCTATTGGGTAGAATTGGGGATCCTTCTCCACACCGTATGCACGGGCAAATGCTTCTGATGTTTAAAGCCTGCCGCTTAAAAAGCAACGTGGATTTGCCTAACCGGATTACAACTTCGAACGGATGAAATCTGCGTGCCGCCCATGCCCGTCAAGGCAACTCTGGGCAGCTTCCAACTTCAACTGGACAAAAAGGCAACTTGACCAAAGGACCCGGTTCCCCCATGCCCGACAGCACAAGCAGGGTCGACCTCGCCTCGATGGTACTTCTCTTCGACCCGGCCGTTTCTCGCAGGGCGGGTTGTGAAGACACCGCTCTTCTGCCTCAAGCTCTTAGTACCGCAAGAGAGATGAACACACCGCCTCATTCAGAGGCGGCGGAGAGCTCCACCCCCCCCAACCCCCCACCCCGTCCTCCGTCACCCCAAAAAAAGGCCCTCTGCCTATGCCGGCCAATTTCTCTGCCTCAGCGCTCTTCCGTCGGCTCCGCATCGCCTGGTCCCTTCTCCGCCCGGCTCGCCGGCGGATTCCCGCCGGCCCGGAAAAGGGCGCCTCGACGGAGGGCCGAGGCTGAGTCCCCCTCCGAGCAGGCCCACGTGCTCCTGCCGCCGCCGCGCGCGCCGCCCTGGCGGCGAGCTCTCTGACAGCCTCTCCCCGAGCGCCCCACCCCATGGGGTCGGGGCGGCAGCCCTTCCCAAACCCCCGTCACCTCCGCTCCGCTCCTTCCAGGTGCGGAAGGGAGGAGCGCTCTCGCCCAGCCGCCGCAGCGCACATGCTTGGGCTCTCGCCGCCAGCCGCCATCCAAACGTCCCCCACCGCGCCGGCCTCCATTTGCAGGGCAGACCCTGCTGTGCCAGCTCGCCCTGGCAGCGCCTCCCGCCCCCCCCCCCCCATTTCAGACCTACCTTTCTTTCCCTCAATTCCCGGATCCCTTCCAGGCCACCCTGGCTCGCTCTCGCTCTCTCTCTCTCTCTCCCCCCCCCGTCCCTTCCCTGCGCGCATCCCTCCCCTCTCGGATGCCCCCACCCGCCCCAAAAGCAGACAAACAACCGCCCTCTTTTTCCTCACCTCGGCGACCGCGGCGGCTCCTGCTTTCCCCCCACAAACACACACACACAACGCAGCCCCCCCCCCCGGGCCGGGGGCGTGCCTGCTGGCTTCGGACTAGCGCGGGGATCGGCGAAGGGGGCTGCCCTGCCCTGCCTGCCCGGGCACGGAGGGTTCGGGAGGCGCGGCGAAGCTGCCTGCGAGCCTCCCCGCTCCTCCGGTTGTTGCTCCTGCTGCTGCTGCGGCAGCCGCCGCCGCTGTTGCTGTTGCCGCCGCCGCCTCCGTGCGCGCTCAGGCGGCTGCCAGGGGCTGCGTGTGCTACACATCCTGGGACATGCCGCCTCCCGCAGCTCGACGCTTGCGAGAGGAGGGAGCCAGGAAACCCAGAGCCCCCAAACCGCAGAGGACGTTCCTCTCCCGCCCAGCCAGATCACCTCTCACCTGCGACTCCTTTAGCCGATGCTGGGGGAGGGGAGGGGAGGAGGGGGGGGGGAGCGGAGGAGAGACGCCTTTCTCCAAACCGGAGGAAGATTGGCGCCTCTCCTCCTCTCCTCCTCCTTCCTCCTTCCTCCCTCCGGCCAGACCAGCAGTTCTTCTCCCGCGTCCTCGTCCCGGGCTCCCCCTTCTGCGATCGCATTCAGAGCTGCCGAGGATCGACCCGAAACTCCACAGTGGAGACGAAGCATCGCGGGCCTTTGGGGAAAGCCTTCGTGTCTTTGGGGGGGGTTGCCTTGGCTCCAGCGTTTGTGGCGGACAGGCCCGTTTTCCTCCCCCACCCCCCACCCCCACCCACGGCAGGGTTATGTTCCCAAGGAAGGTAGGTTGGGATGCACGAGAGCTGATGCGGTATTGCGTGGAAACTTTGCATGGGCCGTTGCAGGTGCCCCGCCCCCCCCCCCCGGCTCGCTCCCGGTCGGTCCGTCTCTCCCCTCCAGAGAAAGTTCTGTTTCGTTCAGTTCTGCGAGCAAAAAATACAGCTTTATGTTGATTAAACTTCAGCAAACGTCAAAAAATTCATCAAACATCAAAAAAGGGTCAAAAGCAATGCAAACACGAGGGAGCAAGAGACAGGAACAGAGATAAAATCAAGAATCTATGTTATTGATCGATACATACATACATACATACATATATATGTTTTCTGAGGTTTATTAATATAATTAATATCTATATTATATAATATATATTTGTTTTTTTAAGTTTTTGCGGGTACTTACATGTGTGCTGTTCAGCTTCCTTCAGGTATTATCCCACATCATTGTAGTTGTGCTTTAAACTGAATATATAATAAACTGAATATATATTAGCTGAATATATATAAATAAACTGAATAAAAACACCACTCATGCATCATCACAAAATCTCCAGAAACCATAAAGCCTACAAACTTGACATTTGGCACATGTGTTCTCTTGGCTTCTAGGTGCTCGCTCACTAAGAAAGGATTTTTCGAAATGACCGGTATTTTGTATAGTATTATTAACGCTCTCTGATGCTAAGTAGTTCTACTCCTCCTCCCCACCTGAAAAGAAATCTGTTCCAAGTGCAAAACACAAGAGAGAGTTTCAGTAGTTTCACAACTATATATATATATATATATATATATATATATATACACACACACATACATACATACATCATACATACATACATACATATATATATATATATACACACACACACATACATACATACATACATACACACAACACACAACACACACAATATATATATATATATATTTGTGCTGTTTAGCTTCCTTCGGGTATTATCCCACGTCATTGTAGTTCTGTTAAAGTTGTAGCAACGTTTCAGCAGAATCTCATCTGCCATCATCAGGATGAGATTCTGCTGAAACGTTGCTAACACTTTAACAGAACTACAATGACGTGGGATAATACCCGAAGGAAGCTAAACAGCACAAATGTAGTACCTGCAGAGCTTAAAAACTGAACATTATATATATATATATATATTACCATGGACAGTCCTAAAGTACTTTGGTTATTCCATTTTATGTACCCAGTAGAAGAGATCAGAGATAGAAAATAGAATCCTAGGTGATCCTGCCTCAGTTCTGCACCATGAATTTGTGTCCAACGTTCCTCTTCTCTGTGCCCAAATTGTGCACCATTCATCACTGTTTCAGGCACTGAGTGTTGCTGCTGCTGAATATCTGAACCTGAGAAAGTGGTCCCTGGGCAGTACCTTGTTTAGCGCATCTCCAACATATTGTCCATTGAGCAATCTGTCCAATTTTTTTGCCCCTTTTCATGTGTGTCCTTCTCCTAGGCTTTGTATTGGGTCTGGATTGCTTTGTGTCTGCAGTTCTTAAATATGCCATGTTGTCCTTCAATAATGTGGTTGGGACTGGGTCTTTTATTTAGAATCTAATAATAGTTCCCTGCATGCTGGTTCTGCCAAGCAATATTTAGCCTTTGTAGATTATAAGACTGCTTATGCTGGGCTATGGGTAGAATTCAATAAAAATAATTTTTATCAGGTATAATTTTTAAATATTTTGCACCTGATTTTCCATCACATAGTATATCCAAAATGTTTTGGGTGATTAGTTACAGGCAGTTTAAAATTAAAGTCCATAGTCCCTATTAACCATCTGCCTAATCATTTTACACCTGTCCAGCCCTCTTCTGTTAATTTACTGACCCTTCTATCTAGCAGCCCAACTGTATTGGCTATGTCAAGCCTACTCAGAGTTGCACTGCATGTAGTAGTAGCTATTCCACAGCTATCTTATACTGCTTATTACTTACCATCTTGCTCCATTTTTGCACCTCAGCTGCCAGCAGCCTTTGTGCTTCTTTCTATGCATTGGGATCAGGTACATCATTTGCTCTCGTTATGTTACAAGTTCTTTCAGATAGAATTAAAAAGAGCTCAAAGATCTAAATCTTAATTCCTAATTCTTGGTCTGGTTGTGGTTCAGTAGCCTCTTCTGAATCCAATATTCCAATAGAAAAGAATGCATGTAGCTCAGAGCTGAACTGTAGAGTCCTTGGTACTCTTGGTTGTTTGCTTTCAGATATTTCATTATCTGACTAGGTAATATCATCAGTGCTAGTGTGTGTGGGATTTGCTCCAGGGATTAGTACTTTAACAGATTAATAGAGTTGGAAGGTCCCTTGTAGGTCATTTAGTCCAACCCCCACCCAAGCAGGAGACCCTACACCAAATGACAGTCCAATCTCTTCTTGAAAGCCTCCAGTAGTGAAGCTCCCACAACTTCCAAAGGCAACTTCTGTTCCATTGGTTGATTGTTCTCACTGTCAGAATATTTCTCCTTATTTCTAGGTTGAATCTCTCAATCAATTTCCATCTATTATTCCAATCTGGCTTTCAGGTGCTTTGGAAAATAGCTTGACCCCTTTCTTTCTGTGGCACTCTGTGGAACACTGCTATCATGTCTCCCCTGGTCCTTCTCTTCACTAGACTAAACTATCTAGTTCACCAGATGAACTTCAGATAATCTATGAAGCAGTAAGCAACTGAAGAACTACTAAGGATAAAAACACACTCTGACCAATACCAGCAGGATAAGCTATTGCATTAAAACAGGAAGCAGTGATCAACAGAAAAAAAATTACTATTTTTTTAAGCTAAAAACAGGTAGATAGACAGCCCTTCTTCTCAAGAATGCAGGTGGCCTCACTAGGTACCTTTGGTGATGAGTGGCCATCCCTCAGTCAGAATCATAATTATTAAAAGTCAAGGTCACATCTTTCTATCATTTTGGAGCAAGAAATATATAAAAGCTATGCTGTTGCCCTTACAATACGGATCCAAAAAGAGAGAAAAAAATTAGAAGATGTCAATAAACAAACTATAGTAAAAAAAATTATTATGTCTCACATTTATTTATGCAGAAACATACACAATCCCGACTATCACTATAACTCAAACCAATGAAATGGTTTGTAATCCCAGAGGTGCTTGGCTACAAGATCAGGAAGAACAGCAGTATATATATATATATCTCCACCCACCCACCCAAAAATGAAAATGAAGTTATAAGCTAAGATCAAGGCAACTCAGAAAGAGGTTAGTCAACTGGCAGAACTAAAAAGAGTGACAAAATTAAGGATAATGCTCAGCTACTGAAAAAATACAAGGGCCTGACATCACCTGAAGCCCCACAAACTATTAAACAGAGGCTTACAGCACTGGCTACCAGGCTAAGAGAAGTAGACATCAAGAAGGTAAATGCTGTGTTCCCAAACAAAAGCAAAAACCATCCAAGGTATACTACCAAGTGCAGTATAACAATACAGTAACACCAAAACAACAACTTGCTTCCCCCTAACTCCCTATCAGGCATCATAGCCACTAAGCTATAGGACCATATGGCTAGTACATAAGCACAGCTCAGAAGGACATTGGGAACAACTTCAGAAGCTCAAAGTACCTGTTGCTCATAGACAGAGCAGACCCTGGCATGAGATAGATATCTGAGGTGGCAGACATTGGGACGTCCTTCCAGTGGTTGGAAGTAATTGAACTAATAGGCAGATGATTAGCTGATCATAGCAGTACAAGGGCAGGCTTTAAATACCATCCATAGAAGGAAGTGTCCCCCAAACTAGACAGGACCCAAGGTGCGGACCATGCAGAAAAGCCTCAGGCTGTCTGTCATGCCCCTGGTGGAGACTGACTCTGAGGAATACTGTATACTGCATTACTCAAAAAGAAGCCTGTGAAAATATTTACAGACCCCTCACATCCCGGACATAAACTGTTTCAACTCCTTCTCTCAAAACGACGCTATAGANTGGATCCTGAGAGTATTTGCACCAAGACAAATTCCTTGTGTGTCCAATCACACTTGGCCAATAAAGTATTCTTTCTTTCTATCTATCTATCTATCTATCTATCTATCTATCTATCTATCTATCTATCTATCTATCTATCTATCTATCTATCTATCTATCTATCTATCTATCTATGAGGTCAGGAACAGACAACAGGGAGTGGAAGTGTGGCTCCAGAGTTGGTGGAGGAGGCTGGGGAAGGGCAGAGGCTGGCTGAGCAGCCAGAGTAGGATCCAGGCCCATCCCCTATATATCCTAGGGCATGCAGGGAGGAGAGGATCAGGGTAAAACATGGTCTACTAACAGACCTACTAACTGTCTACTAACAGACGCTGGAGACAATTTAGTGTTTTATTTCTAAAGAAGGTTTATCTTGGTTGGCGTTCTTCCAACGGCCTGTACCTTGTTATCTTCCTGAAGTTGGCAATTATTTATCCTGGTCTGTCGTGGAACTTTATTCAGGGTGGTTTATTGTTGGTTTTTGCTTCGTTATTGTCTCTTTGAATTTGAACTATGTTTCTTTCCTTTGAAATGTTATTTGGAACATAGTTTACTCTTCCACTGTGAACAATTAAACAGTGAAGCAAGTGGAAGGCATTAAAGGACTTTTATTTATGTTTTGGTTTTTGTTATATTTCTGAGATTCTCTGCATCATCATACTGTCCAGCACATAGTGGCAGGTTGTAAGATGCAGGCAGGAACAGCATATGCTGAACAACACAACCAATGAGCCAACCAAAGACACAATGTATGGGATAGACCCGTGATGGCGAACCTATAACACATGTGCCAGAGGTGGCACACACAGTCCTCTCTGTGGGCATGTGTGCCATTGCCCCAACTCAGCTCTGCCACGCATGCACACGTGCCTCCCACTGGCCAGCTGGTCTTCAGGTCTGCCATGCATGTGGGGGGGAGCGCATGCAGGGGAGCAGGGCGCATGCACAGGAGGAAGGTGCATATGCAGGGACATGAGTGCATGCATGGGGTAGAGTGGATGTGCGGAAGCAGGGTGCATGCATGGGGCGGGTGTATGCACGAGGGTGCATGCACATTGCATTTTTGGGATGTGTGCGTGTGCGCTTTGGGTACTCGGTCACTGAGATAGACTCTCCCTATCCAGGTGGGAGATTCCATAGAAAGTCATGGAGAATAACAGGGCTAAAATACCGTGAGACTTCCTGCTTGACACAGGCAGGCAGGTACTAGCCAATGAATTGAGTGTTGTGGTAATGTAGGAGGCGTGCATAAGCGCACCAACATGCCTACCCACCCCACTACACCTTTTTCATCAATATATTCACACATCTACATTTTGCTCATAATAGTAATTTTGTTTGCAATTATAGAGAAAAATTCTCTGGCATTGTAATTTATTTATCAAATGTATATAGGTGCCATCTCCCTCAAAGAGAAGTTTTCAGACAGTGAGAGAATAATAATATTTCTACCTCTTACTAAGCTTTCTAAGGAATGGCTCCATGATTTTTTTATCATTATATCATTATATATATATATATCTTCCCAAGCATTGTTCAGGACCTAAAATTCCTCTTTCATTGGATGCAAACAGAAGTATTAGAGAAATTTAGTTCAGTGAAGGGGCAGCTGCAGAAGCAACATTGTAAAGAGGCACCCTAGCTTTAAATGAAGCCTCTGAGAGCAATAAAAGAATGGGCATAGCAACCAAAATATACTGTACCTCGTTTAAAAAGACTTTTACCAGACAGCTTTGCTATGCTAATGCCTGGCCTTGTTCAGTGCAATGTTATTAGGCCAATTATTAATTTTCCCTTTGGGGAAAGGAAACCTTAGGAGAGCTTGCATAAAATCCTCTGGCATTTCATATCTTGCATTGCTTATAATCATACAGTCCCAGAGGCTTGAATTAATCAGCTGCTGGATCAGAGTTAGGAAGATCTTTTTTTTTTTTTGCCCTGCTAGACAAAATAATATATATGTGTGTACACACATTCACACAATCTTGTAAGTCTGAAGACTTGAGAAAAGGGCATCTTTTGGGCATCTTTCCATCAGAAGCATCCTCAGCAGGTTATTCTCCCAAACCGCCCTCCCTGCATCACACAAAGTTCACTTGCTTAAAATCAACCGGTGTTGCTATTTTCTTGTTTTGCAGTTTGCAGCCTGCTTCTTGGAGAGCAACGAAGGTGCAGTGTGGAGGGAAGAATAAATTGGTGTTGAAGGATCTGGGCCAATCCACCACTCCTCCTCTAGTTGCTGAAGGGATATGCAGGCAGTCATGGGCTACGAAAACCAGCTGCAGAAGAACAGCAGACCTCGTTACAATGTCAGATTAAATTAATAACTCATAAGTGGGTGCTCATACAAGGTCCATTGCAAACAAATGCCCATGCAGAAGTCAGGACTAAATCAGACTTTAGAGCAGAATGTTCTCCTATACTGTGTCCTTCCTCTTTCTCTTCCCATCCCAGCCAGGCTCACCGTTAGCAGCCTGTTCCACCGGCAATAGTGTAACCCAATGCCTTACCATTGTTTCCCTGTCCCCAACATCTATATTTGACTCTGCAGCCACAATGTGTGCAGTGTGTATGTGTGTGTGTGTGTCTTTGTCCGTATGCGTGTGCAGGCATATGCTTTGGTATTCAGCACCTCATTCCCTAAATGCCCAGGATTGCTTACAAATAGCTTCCATGGGCAGAAAGGGAGCTGTGTATATGTCTCTTTGTGCGTGCACACGTGTGTGTGTGTGTTAGGAAGAAAAAAGAGAGGGAGAGCTGATGGGGCAAAAGCAAAACAGTCTATGGCTCATCATTTATTATTTAGCCTATTCATCTCCCCATGGAAGCTGGCTTTGTTGAAATGTGGATCTGCGCAAGTTGTGGCATGGAGAGGTAGCCACCCTCTCAAATTGCTGCTCATCAGCACATACCCCTGGACATAAAGGTTGCTCACTAAAAGCTTCCACCTGCCTTCCTCTTTGAAACAGGAAGAGGAGATTGCTGTTGTATAAAGGCACTTATCCTCTGTGTGATGGGCAAGGGTTATTGAGGCTAATCTGGGCTGCGAAAAGCGGACAGGGGTCTTTATAACCTTTCATTAGATTGGGGTGGGGTTGATTGTGTTATAATCTGAAGTGAATCGAGGTGCAAGAGTTTATCCCCTGATACTTACTTGAGAAGGTTCAAAGATCATTGTGCCCAATTCCTTGCCCAAGGTAGAAGTGCCCATACCAGCTCTCACATACATTGACCTGGGCTATCTGAAGCACAGCACTGGGGCCTGTTCTGTGTAAAAAAATCTATACAGAAAAGTCTGTTGCATAAAGGCTGATTATCCAGCCTTGAAATTTTTGAGATCAGTGTATTCATCTTGCTGAGGGCCAGTTGACCCAAGAACATGTAGGATATTTGATATATCTTTATCAAGCTGCAGAAAATTTCTTGATGCTTCCTCAATATATATAGTGTAGTGTCTACTGCCTTTGTATGTGCTCAGTTCATGCCTTCTTCAATCTCCAGCAATTTTGCAGAAGGGTTTAAGAAGAATCCAAATAGGGATTAGGCATATGACTAGAATGATTAGCCTGACGACACAGATTTTTGAGTAGGATTACACATTGTCCTAAAATGAGGTTTATTGAAACCTCATAACTAAATCCATACCTAAGTTATGATTTATAAATCAGGGGGCCATATCTTGCGAAGCCAAAATCAAGGAAATTAATATGGCATAGTGTGATATGGAAGTTAATAACTGATTTGGAAATAGGAGCAGCAAATAACTGACTGGTAGAGAATTTTACACTATTGCAAACATGAGATCTACAGATTGCCTATTTAAAAAAGGGAAATCATATACAGGTAAGTCCTTGACTTACAACAGTTCATTTAGTGACCATTCAAAGTTTACAGTGGCACTGAAAAAAGTAATGACTATTTTTCTGAGTTATGACCTTTGCAGCATCCCCATGATCATTTGATCCAAATTCAGATGCTTGGCAACTGTTTCATATTTAAGATCAAGGGTGGCAAGTTTAAGACTTGTGGACTTCAACTCCCAGAATTCTTGAGCTAACATGACTGGGGGAGGAATTCTGGGGGTTGAAGTCCACAAGTCTTAAAACTGTCAAGTTTGAAGACCCCTGCTTAAGACCACTGCAGTATTCTGGGTCACATGATTACCTTCTGGAAAACCTCGTGACAAGCAAAGCCAATGGGGAAGCAGAGACTCACTTAACAACTGTGTTACTAATTTAACAATGAGAGCGATTCACTTTCCAAATTTCTCACTTAGCAACATAATTTTTGGGTTATAGTTGTATGTAAAGGATTACCTGTCTTTACATTCCAAATAAATACACTATAAATTCAATTTCCTAAAATATGCCACAGCAGGTGGCAGTATCGAGCTGATCGTGGCAGATTTAAAAAAAAACCCAACAACCCAAAGACATGGATGGGAGACCATAAGGAAAGCTACGGATGGAAACTGAGACGAGGGAATAAGCTATCTTCCATATTGCTAACAGCTGTGCAGCTGTGTCCATATATTTAATAGCAGTCAAGCTCACTTTTCCATTCTTCCTGAGTCTCGCATCATTCCACATATAGAAATGTATGCAGGATTTGGTTTAAAAAAGCCAAGATGGCAACTACAAAGATGTGATCAAAATTCTGGCTTTTATGTGCATCACATCTTGACTTTTTTGACCATACTTTACAGACACCCCTATCAACTTTTAAAACTATTTGAAAAGAATATGTCTATGCTGCTTTATGGGGACTTAAGCATGATTGAGCACCTGAATAAGTGTTCCTGAATTAACAACATTTCAAATAAATATTTTCCATGTTGCGAGGTTTCTGGTGATGTTGCTCCAAATAAAAAAATGATATGCCCTGAAGACTGATGCTCCAAAATACAAAATACATGGCCAAGGTCCCAAACTTCTGTTTGTTCTATTGGGGATCCTTCAATTTGTTGTCAGTTTTCCCGGCCTGAAGCTGCCAGATCTATTTGACAAGCTATTTCCAGGATTCTCAACCATCTCTTTCCAACTGGAGGGCATCAGGCTGTGAACAGCTGCCACAGTATAACACAGAACTTGCTGGCGGAAAGGAAAATTGTAAATCAAGGGAGAGAAATTTGCCTATGCAATATCACTAGTAGCAGCTCATGATTTCTGAACTGTTTCCAGGAAGCAACAAAAGAGTTATGCCAGCTTACTTAAAAGAAATGTACCTTAAGGCTACAGTGATTTATAGGCTTGTTGCTGGTTGGATTTCATAGTGCTTTTATTACAAATGAAGAGAAATATCGCAATTAGTGTGCTGACTCAGTATGGTTAGAATAGACTCAGCCCTTAGCTGCAAATTAAATGGTAAAATTTAGGCCCATCCCATTCAGAGCGCAGAATGAACATTGGTCAGAATTACAGTGCCAGAAGAAAGCGCCAAATCATTCTATACAGTCAGTGGCTGGGTTCATTGATAATGCCAAGACGTGTCTTATGATTCTGGTTTGTTAATCAGTCATGGCTGTATTCATACCCAATGCTAAATCTGAAACCATGATTTATAATAACATTTTTCAACCATGGCAACTTTCAGATGTATGGACTTCAATTCCCAGAATTCCCTTGTCAGTACTTATGGCAAAACAAATATAGCTGGCTTGAGGATGTCCAATGCAAGTCCAGAAGCATTGAATTCCTTCCATGAATGAGCCTAGGGTACCCTGAAGCAAACTATATTGTGTCAGGATGTGTCATTGATCTGGATTGCCTCTTTATGAACTTTTCCACAGGAGTGTATTTATGTGGAATTCCTAAGCAGACTAACTTGCTAGCAAGACCTAGTTAATTAAGCAGGGAATTTGCTTAATTTAAAAATAGGCAAACAGTGGGGCAGGGGTAGTGGGGTGAAGATTTTGGATTAGAAATAGAGAGACCAAGAGTCCAAGTCCATCCTCAGCCACAGAACTTAATTAGTGACTTTGGACCAAAATCTTCTCCCAGTCCACCCTCACAGGGTTTATGAGGAAAATAGAATGTGCTAATGTAAGATTCTTGCTTTAAGTTCCTGAATGAAAGATGAGGAATACTTCTAACCGATCAATAATGTATATGCTATTTTCACCACCATGCAAACAAAGGAATTAATTCAGGAATAATCCTTTGATAGAAAAGTTTGCATGATTAAATCTTCAGTGACTTTGAAAATTGAAAATGCATCATTTGAAGAGTAGTTCTGCCAAAGAGAACCATTCCAATAGCATGTTCTCTCTAGAAAATGCCATTTATATCTGTAATCCAGGAAAAGAAGGACTTGATCATCTCCTCTGACCTTTGCTTTTGAGTCATAATGTCCTGAACCCACACTACTCAGGCCTGCTTTTATTAGTGAATTAAGTGCAGGTCATGGGTAATAATTCTAAGAAGCTTCCATACCCACTTAACTTTCAAAAACTTAAACTATCAAACTACAATAGATGAAAGTAAATGATAAAATTATCAGCTCGGGACAGATCCAGAGAATCATTTACTAACAGGTTAAAGTTAATGACCCAGCTTTTTTAGTGAATCAACCTCAAGTCATTATTTGAAAATGCATCAGGGGTATTTAACTGTTAGCTAACAAAAGGTCTGATTTCCCTCCCTCCTTAACTTTATAATTGTTAAGGACTACAAAGCATATGCGATGGAACAACCTTCCTGAATGTTTTAATAATTTACATAAATTAAAGGAATACTGAAAAGAAAAGATAAAATCAAAGGTGGCTTTCATGCTGCCATCAAGGTTAATAGCCACTGATCTCCAGGACTTCTATGAATTGGTCCAACACTTTTCTGACGCTAGCACAATGGCTTCTAGTACCAGATTCCAACGTTTAAGTATTTGTTGTGCAACAACAGCAACATAAATGTTTCTGCCCATCCTGATTCTTTCAGGATTCAGTTTTATTGGCCATGCCAATAAAGGCAATGCTTGACAGCAGGCATAGTGATATCATATATAGTTTTTCTTGTAGTCATAAGTTCAAAGAATGGTTTGCAACTTTGTTTTATGCCCTAGCCTGGTGGGTGGGTGGGTAGTTCCAGAACAACTCAATTAGGACTCTACCATCCTTTCCTTTACAAAGGTGGCTTTTATGTAATGTGAAATACAGTTTGCTCCTCCAATCCCCCTCCATACCGCCCTTGGAAGCATGTCTCCCTTAAATGGGTAAACTAATGAAAAGTTAAGGCAAAGTGTTACATATCCAAATACTCTGTTCCCATTGGTCCACAAATACTCAAGTCTGATTGGTGTTCTACTCAACGGTGATTGGTTGAAAATAACTAGTTGTGATTGGCTGCCTCGGCGGCGGGAGAATCAAGAAGCCATCATTGGCTGCAAGCCATGAGCAGCCTCTATATAAAAAAGAGCTGCCACGGCTCCTGGCTTTAGACGGAATCAAGCAACTAATAAAGAGCCGGTTACGCTGGTCTCGAGTCTCATTCTTCACGAACACAACACTGTTGACAAAGGTGGGATACTGAGACAAGGAGACCAGTTGAGCACGTGGCAACGAGAACCGAGCAGACGAAATAGCCGGAACCAACTTGCCACCCGCACCATTCAATCCAGTGACGGAGGACTGGGAATCGTAGACCAACAGATTCCTCATGTTCCTCGAGAGCAACAACTTACAAGGAATCTCCAACAACAGAAAAAGAGCCGTGTTCCTGACGCACTGTGGGCCCACAGTGTTCAAGATGACCAAGGCATTGGCCAAACCAGAGGATGTAAAACAGATGGCCTGGCCAGATTTGGAAAAATTGCTGAAGGCTCATTACGCACCGACCATCTCCAGCCTTATTCAGAGACATGAGTTCTATAAATGGGACCAGAGAGAAGGTGAGAGTATCGCAGACTTTGTAGCAGCTCTCAGGGACATTGGAGGGGCATGCGAGTTCCTCAACAT